>VUJU01000328.1:40295-120523 GCA_009835225.1 Aphis craccivora | reverse complement strand
AAAAATCGAAAATTTCAGTGGTCTATAAATAACTCAAAAAAAGTTAAAAATTTTTGAAAATTTAACTATATATAGATAGCACTGACATTAACAATTGGTGAAAATTTTAAGTATTTTCAGTGATTAGTTTTTGAATTACAACCATAAAAAAATATCGATTTGGTCGAAAACTGGTTTTACGTAAAAATTCCCGTTTTTCCGTCATTTTTTTTTTGTTTTTCTCGATTTTTTTGAAAACTGTTGGAAAATGTTAACTTTTTACCTGTATAATGCACCAATGATATTCACTTTTACATCGAAAACCTCCCCCATAGTTTGAAATTGGAGCATTATTTTGACTAGTTATGCTGTACACAGACACAAAAAAAAACAAAAAAAAAAAAAAAACATGCATCATTGTAAAATCAATACATTCTTCACTCCGTTCAGAATCTAAAACTATTTATTGTGTTTTATAATCATAGTGTTCTAATAATTTATCGGTCGTCAATGAAATTGTAATTTACATGCTATATTCCATGGTTTATAGTTTACTTTTTCTATACCATGAACTCAATTAAAAAATATATGATAGTTTAATAATCGCATTACTTTGTTTTAACAATTACATACACATGATTTAAAAAAAAAAAAATTGAACAATTCTATTAAAATTGTCCAATGTCAATGTTAAAAAATGTCCCGAATCTATTATTCGTGTATAGTTCTCGTGATGTTTAAGTAATTAAACAGTTAGTACGTTAGGTATCTATACAGTAGGTAATATTGTGTTCTATTAAACTCGTGCTCACTTTTGTACGTAGAACAAGCATATATTGTACAGGCTATAATATCGTTCGCTAATATTGTTTGCAGAGTCGTAGTGCGACGATTTGTGCAACATAAATCATGTCAGATGTCTAAAGCGTCAGAGAAGTTTAAACTACTCCGTAACATTATAATAATTATTATATAAGTGCTCACCAACGTTTAACGTGGTTCATATATTCATGCGTAATATTCGCGTAGTAGTATTAACTAGATAACTAATAATCTCTTATTGTTGGAATTCATCATTTGACAATAATATTATATACACCGCTTAAGCAAACAATATAATTTATTATTCAAGTTATTCAAGACTTGTGTTTACGTAAGTCATCTATCAATATACTAAATAGTTTATTGTGAACAAAAAAAAAAAAAAAAAACAAAAAACAAAACAAAACGTTTTATAAATATTATAAAATATGTATTATTTGTAAATAGTTAGAAGTATATGAGATATATATTTTTTTTATTTGGATAGTTTGAATAGTTTTGTTTTTTTTTTCTTAACGTCAGATTTGCGTTTATTACCCATTTACAAACACCCACATCATGGGTGTGTTTATTAATTTTTTTTTTTTTTGTTAATGATCCTTCTCCAGTAATTGTTCAATGTTTTAGACAAAAAAAAAAAAAAAAAAAATGAATAACAATGCATTTTGGTACGTCGTTTAAAATCAATAGACATATCGGTTGACAATAGTCATTATAGTCAATAGCAATATTTTTTGGACACGTTATAAAAGCTTTGAAAACTACAGCCCGATTTAAGTGAAATGCGAGTTTTTTTTTAGCCTTTACACACATTGCAGACCACGTGTGTGGTGTGTGTACAAGCTAAAAAGTAATTATGAGATGTTTCACATTCCATATTTTACATTTCCACTATATTACGCGCGTGTGCTTCTTGTTTTCCGTATCTCTCATGTATTATATATTTGAATTTAACACTGCCTTTACGACGCTATCCGGATGCCATTATATCATATTGTATAAGATAACTAGTGGTGTCTCTTTAAAATATGCGCCGTCTTGTCGTGCTACGCTTTTGTTGACTTAAGTCGTTTTTCTGCGGTTTTATTCCACTAACAAAGCTCACTGTTCGTCGTCTATAGCCAGTCAAACCGCATCTGCTTTTTAATCAGGTGATATTTTGTTAACTACGCTTTTACTACATAATATATTATGTTTAATATGTAAAACGTATAGTGTTCCATAGGTATACTTTATCGAAAAATCAATAGGAAATGTAGTAAATAATAATAATATATTGTTAAGTGTAAACACACAGGAAATACTATGTGTATTATATAAATAGTTACTTTATTCTGACACCACGAAGACTTACTGGTCTTCGGGTTTTGGATTTATATGTACTTGCGTATATATTAATACAATTTATTATAACAGTAAAAATACTGGTGAAATATGCGATTTATTTTTCGTTGATTTTTTTTATTTTTGTAAAATAGGTTTACACCGACGCACATTAATATAGTTATACAAAACCTACACACCGGCACTAAATATATAACAATAATAATTGTGTGAAGTGTCATTTGTCCGTCTGCGGTCAACACACAATATGCGGCGTACTATTGAAAGCCGGAAATTTACGCGAAGCGAATTTGAATTTGAAAAACACGTTGCATTAAATTACCTGTGGATGACGATAATAATAATAACGTGATGACGACGATAATGTTATATTAAAATAAAATATCGGACGCCGTCTCGCCGTCAGCCGCCGCGATTGTGCACAGCATTTCAAACGTGCAATGCTAAAACTAAAACGAACGGACCGCATGTAATACACTATAGAGACCATTGTACCGGTATACCACGTATTACGATGACAATAATAATTATTATATAATAATATGTGGTCGAAAACATTCACGTGTGATTCACTACGTCCGTCGGTCCGTATTTAAACGGTGCGAATTCGTGCCGATCCATTCAAAATTATACAACAACGGACGTGCGCGAACGCTCTAACCGGCGGCGCCGTTGTGGGTACCTACCTGGGTTTTTTTTTTTTGGTTTTTTTTCCCGACAAATAATCTCCCGGAACGAGTGAAATGTGAAATTTAATTTTCCTCGCATTGTTGTTTATTGGACGATTCAAAAAAACAAAAAAAAAAAAAAAATTCATACGCGTCTGCGAGTTATATATATTATAATAATATATATATGTACTAGAAATCCTAGCGCCAATAATTACACACACACACACACACACACAAAGGACACGCGATCGGAGAGGACACACACACACACACACGTGTATATTATATTTACTCGTATGTACGTATATATATATTATTATATGTATATTTGCGGGTCGCGGGCTGTCGAATCTCAATAATAATAATATGTATATCGCAACGTAAAAAACGCGAGTAAATATTTGTGCCCGTGATAAAAAACAAATAGCGGACCGAAATCCCGTTTAAAAATCCGGAATAATAATAATAATATTATATATATATATATATATATAATATAAATGACATGTGATATATTACGACGACGTATGTGCCGCGTATAGTATGTATAATATATAATATATCGGCGCGATAATGGGGTCATATTTATACTGTCGAACGGAAAACAAAAACGAAAAAAAAAACAATGGCCGATGCATCGACCGGAGTTAATAATAATAATAATAAAAAATATCGATCATCGCCGTTTTTTGGTTTTAGGCCGGCCGGTTGATTATAATATTATTAGGTACGGGTATTATTATTTCCCCGTAGAATAATATTAATAATTATCATATCGGCGCAAATTAATGTAAACTGCTGGATAATATATTATAGGACTTTGGTGGTCCGCGTTATATTGTTCGTTTAAAATCCCACTACCCGTCAGACGCACATGTCAAAATATAGATAACGGTAGCGGTGGCGGTGCTATTTCTATAGCTATGACAACGATTCGCGTTTTCGGAAGCGCGCCCGTCGGAATGCGTTTAGTGTGCGAATTATAGCAGTGAACTTCCAGTGGGAAGAGGAGTGACTGGGGCAACCTGGGGTTTGGCTGGTCACGAAGACTGCAACCTTAAACCGGAGTCAGCCACCTAATAATATTATAACGTTTGATCGGATTTTTCGACGCTAAAATAGTACGGTATAAAATATATTGCTTAAAATCAGGGATCGAAATTTAAAAGGTTTGTATATTTTTCGGTCGTTGTGGACGATTTGTTGGTAAAGTTTGTTAATACTTAATTGTTTTCATCGATTGAATTTCTTACTGAGATATATTATTTTCGCTCGTCCTCAGTGCCACATTTCATAATTATTGTATGTTCTAAGACACTAAATTGCATTAACCTTTAAAAAAAATGACTCAAACCTAAGCCCTCACCTTTAGTTACTCGTCTCTTTATACACTACAGTACGACTAAAGTTAGTATAACTACGTATCTTGAAACTTATATATAATTAATACATTATATGAGTTCAATAAATAATATTTATTTATTTATTTTCGTAGTAAACGTGGATGTAGACATTAAGTCCATTTGTGCCTATATTTTTATCTTAAGCCATAGTATTTTTCATCCCGTAAAAGGCAAATTATTTTTTCGTGTACAATAAAATATGCGCTTAAAGTATCTCACACGAATACAGAAATTCAATGAATCTGGATCTCAACTATTAAGCCGTTAATCACCACATTGACGTTGCGTGTTTCCTAAACACAATAAATTCGAATGTCTGTTGTCAACTGTAAGTGATTTTGAAGAAAATTGCTATTATCGCTCAATGTCATCGATAGAGAAACCAGACGAAGAAAACAAAAAAATAAAAATAAAAATAAATGGTAACCAAACGATTGTCGCTTAATTTTTTTTCTCACAATAATATTATGTAGACTCTCTATAGTAGTCTGAGTAAAACATTTAATACATAGTTAAAGCTTTCGGCTCGATGTTCATGTGATAAAAATGTTATTAGATATAAATCAAAAACAATTAAATTTCTGAAGAATTGACAAGCAGCGATCGGTAACTGTAGTTTTAAAAAAAATTCTTATTCGAATTTCAATTGTACAAAAAAACATATAATATCTAAATATTTATTACCCATACTCTATACAATTAATTGTATATTATCCAATTGTTGTATTAAAATTTGAATATAAAAGACAAAATTGCATAATTTATTAAAATAAACATAATAAAATGCAAATGAAAAAAATAGTTATGTGTTATTCATAGAAATGACATTGTATTTAAAATTGATTATGTACCATCTTATTGTTTAAACAAAAATAAACCATGTTGATGGCTGGTATTATATTTTCGATTTTTTGTTCATGTAAAAATATTAAGAAATTTGAAAAAAATACTAGAACAAGTTTAAGTACATAAATGCAGTGATGATGTAAGAAATGGATGGTTTAAAGGGTAATACATGTATACATAATACTTTTTTAATCATTTTTAATCATTATTTCTAAATATTTATTCGAACATTTTCAGAGTTTTTCCAACTTTTCAATAGTATGAATGGAATATTTTATAATTAAAATTTGTTTTATATTAAAATATAACCTACTGAGAAAAAAATAAATTATATCCTTCTTTAAAGATGTATTATAATACAATAAACATGTATACAAGCAATGATTATATTTATTTTATATTCGATATATTGCACTTGTTTTAAAATATGTTTATTAAACTATCTTACCTCTATAAAAAATTGAATAAATTAGGATTGTGCGTAAAAAAATAACCAATTTTGTCAAACGCAGTTCTACTTTCACGTTTTTTCCTTAATTGTCAAGACATTTTCATTTTTAATTATTCAATTAAGGGCTTCACTGATGTATTGGATTAATCCTTGTTTGAAAGAAAACAAATATTATGATATAAACTAAAAATTATATGAATTAAATTATATTTTTATATGAAAAACAGTATATACTTTTTTCAATTTGGCTATCATCAATACTATATTATATTAATATCATATACATTTTAAATCATTTTGATAAAATTATAATATTGATTAAAAAGTATAATGTGGGTTTTTTTTTTCAAAACAATACTTTCTACGGCTTTCAAAATAAATGGAAAAACAATAATTTTAGTACAACGAATAATATATGTGCATTTTAATTTGAATCGATTAGAATAATTAAAAATTAAAACACACGTCACAATTTGTTTAAGGAAACCAATAATAATAATTTTGCTTTACTACATTAATTGTATTCATGGTTAAATGTGGCTTACGTAAACAATGATGTACATTACGAGGTTATTTTATGGGACTTTAAAGCACTTTGGTGATGTTATGGCTTTGCTCTCCCAAACACAAACATTGTAATTAAGTATACAATGAAATGACGTGTATTATTATATGAATCGAGAGAAAGTGTTATTCTATTAAAACCGATAATTGAACAAACAGTTATTAAAATAATAACAGTTTCCAATTTAATGGTTAAATTGTTTTATTTTTTATTCGTTTAGTTTTTTCTGTCGGGCGGGGGATGAGGTTAAAATCAATTTAAGAAAGTCGAAATTTTGGTTTGTTTATTTGCACCCATTTATAATATCCATATTCTGAGTGAACCATCACAAAAACGAATGGGGTATTGCACATTTATCATATATTAATTTTAAAAGTAACTGTTATTGTTGCACTGGGATCATGATTCGATTCAGACCGATAATCGGTTTACGACCAAACGTGTGTAGTGTATACTAGTCACTAGTGTGTTCCATATAACTAAAGCGTTAGTCAATATAGTCGTTTAAATAAAACACAAAAGTGTTGAAAAAAAGTAGATATTGACATCTATTAATAATTATGAATATATTATATTTATGATAGATATAAAATATTACACAAGAATTAAAAGTGGATGCAATGAATTTTATCAACAATATTTAAATTCTATTATTATCGATTGATTTTTTTACAGTCTAATACATTTATAATGTTCATATAACTCCAAATAAGTATCTATCTTTGCACTACAGGATTTTACACTTAATTTATTTAGTATTTTATCATATATATATATATATATATATATTTAATTAATTATTATTTTATCGGTAAATGATTTTTGATTTATATTAATTTGACATATATATATATATAAATCGATGTCGTTAGGTCTTAAATAGAAAATAAAATTATTAAATAATTATTTTAAATATAAAATCAGTTAGTTAACACAAAAAAAAAGTTATCTGTTATGAATTACGTAGCAACAAATACTTTAAATCAATTTAAAGTTAAGAACTATAACACATTAGTGATTACTGATTAATTACAATTTGTGAGCAAATAAACATGATTATAAATAATAATCTAAATCATTAAATGGATATTTGTCTTGTCGTAAGTATAATATTGAACAAAACATTTATAATATTCTATTAACTATTTCATA
Organism: Aphis craccivora; assembly: GCA_009835225.1. Lineage (NCBI taxonomy): Eukaryota > Metazoa > Arthropoda > Insecta > Hemiptera > Aphididae > Aphis > Aphis craccivora. Next base: position 113,290 of record VUJU01000328.1, on the reverse strand, counting down.
TATTATAATATTATAAGTATAATGTATATGTATACACTATTAAGTATAATTTGACCATAATAGTTATTATTTGAATACTCTACTTGTTAATAATATAATATGTCGTGTGGTTTTGGTCATTGAATTTACGCATAGAATAATAATATAAGTTATAGTATAACAACACATTTGAATACAGCGCGTGACATAAAATTTACTTAATATAATAATATAATAAAAGTGTGTGTTTTCACAAAGGTAGGTAATTACTTGGAATAAAATAGCGTGACCACTAGTAGTATAATAATTATTTAGCCAGCAGTACAATGATACGGTTGAAAGATAGGGGCGTGACGAAGTCAACATTTAATTTGTTAAAAATATGTTACAGGAATTCGCCTCTTAATTAATGCCGTGTAATGACACGCGCGCGCGTTTTCGTTGGATAAAAAGTTCGATATTTGACAAGACGTTAGTTAAAAATTAAATTTCTCTATACCTCAATTTTTCTACTGTTGATAATAGTTTTTCTAATAACAATTTAAAATTATATATAATAATATATAATATCGATTTTCTGGTTTTCTGACTTTTACATTTTTATAAAATATTGATTTTTTTTTTTCTGTCATGTAGTTAGATTTGAAACATAATCTTTTTTTTCGACTTAAAGTATCACTTTTACATTTTTATGATTATGCAAGTATAGTTTTAATTTTTACCTACGGCTCATATAGCATTATAGCAGTATCTACATCTGCGGTACAAATTTCCATTCACGTACTGTTACTTTTTTGCTATGAACTTGATATATTATTATAAATTATCGATAAATCTTTAAAAATAATTTTAAATTACTATAGAATTTATAGAATATATATTTAACAAGTTGTATCGGCATTCAAAATTGATTTCAAGCTTTGATATTTTGATATTTTACGATGTGTGATTAAAACGTCACACGAATATCTGAATTATAATAATAATATATGGGACGAGAGGCATTTATATTCAGAACGTATCGCGTTCCAGTGAATTTTTTTCGATACAGAAGAAAATCATAGCGTTAGTTTAGATTTGTCAAATAAAACGCGACGTAGGTAAGTGATGATGCGAACAGATTGCGTTTTATTTATGATTGGTACTCAAATAGCAGGATTTACTAACTTTTGTTCGGTTATGCGATGGCAAATAATAATAATAACAACAGTCATTCGTTCCGAAAATATTATATTATACGTCCATTAAAATATACAGTTACCGGAGAGTAGATCGGTTACGTGAAAAACGAGCTGGGGTGTGTGTGTGTGTGCCGAGCATGGATTATTGCGGTGGGTGTATACACACTAATAGAATAATAAAAGCAAAATTGATTCTTTTAGATTTTGAAAATTATTAAAATCTAGGAGACAGTTAAAATGTTTAATGCGTAGGAAGAAAACTCACATGCACAGAACCAATGGTAATAGATCCCAATATAAATATTTTCATAAAATGTGTTGATAGTTGTTGCTAAAATAAAAGTATTATTTTGTGCATTTTTAAAAATGTATCGATAAAAAAATTTTGTTTACCCACAAAAACTTGTAAATGTAATACAAGGTTTCACGTAAGTCGTTCTTATTGTATTTTAAAAAACCAAAAATTGTTAATCACAATTTTTTATAAGCGTTTATAGTTCAAACTTTTACAAAATATGTCAAAATCGCAAAAATTTGCAAATAATTTTTGAAGTTGAAATATCATAAAAATTGTTGTGTGTAAGTATCTAAAGTTGATAAATTCAACACTAAGTCTTCCATAAGTTTTTCTTCAAGTATATAGTATATAGTAAGCTATAGAGAAAACTCAAAGCATCATTATAGGAACAATTTTAACTGCGTTTGAATTTTAAAGTTTTAAAAAATTACGTAACGATAACGATATATCCTCAAGCGATTTAAATTTTGTTATTTTTCAAAAAGTATAAGTCATAGATACATGAAAATTTCACCAGTTATTTAGATTGACATTTTCTTTAAATTATTTATTGTCCAACATATTATCTATGTTTAACAATATTTATATGGCAACCTAACGTGGTCTCAGGTCAGAATATTTCTATTAGGGGGGGGGGGGGCAATAATTTTTCGTCCCTTTTATCATTTTCCATAATTTTTTAATTGAAAAAACACACATCATTGTAAAATCAATGCATTCATCTCTCACTTTAAAATTAAAATTCATAGCAATAGTAAATTTAACCCATGTACCTCTCAGTAATCTCTCTTTCACAATTACATAACAATATAATTTAATAAATAAAAAATGTATTAATAAAATAATTTTATTTATAAGGTTATTTAAAAAGCTAAGTATTAAGTACAAAGTAGCCCTACTACAAACATAATAAGTAATGCATTATTATATCATCAACATTTGTATAGCTTTCACTTCTCATTGGAGAGGAAAATTAATTAACAATCTTTATTAAATAAATAACTATGTAAATATAATATGAAATGGTGAGTATTTCAAGTAGTAGGTACCTTTTGCTTTAAAACTTGAACAGTGTATTTTATAATTGGATTTATAATATGTCTTAAATATATTAAATAGAAGTATAAATCTTAAAGGAATTATCTATACTTATTTTGTGACGAATTAAATAGGTATTAAAAGAATTGTGGTCAATATTCATGGTACATATAATTAGTAATTATTATATTAATCACAATTTAAATTTTTTATATTTTATTTAATTTTCTAATATTAAACCAGAAAACTAATTAATTAATTAATGCATTTAAGTATTTAATTGCATTTCGTCTATACGTGTATTTTTTAAAATTTTAAATGCACTCGTTATCAGTTATAATATGCATGACAAAATAAATAGGTAGGTATGTCAGCAATATGGTAGTTAGCAACAGTTTTCGCGCAAATATGGCTGCCGACGATCGCCTCTTCTCATTTGACTAAATACTATAAATACTATGGTATGATATGATAATATACTCTAATACTTTCGTACTGATACGATAATAATTGATAATAGGCGAACGATGTACGCCATTTTGTGCGTATCATTAAGTCATTGACATATACCTATTTATTTTGTCATGGTTATATGTTGCCCATTTGTGGTTAGTAGTTTAGTAGTACTAATTTAGTAGTGTAACACAGGTATGCGCTGTGCAATAAAAATACATTTTCTCTTTACATTAAAATAAATATACATAAGCAATACTTAATTTAATTTATCAATTATTTTTATAAACATACTTAATAAATTACTAGTAAGAAGTTCAAAGTTTGACGTTTTAGTTCTCAAAAAAATATAATATAGATTTTAAAATAAATATAAATGTTATAAATAAGTATTTAAAATAATAATTATTAAGGCCTTTTAAAACACTATCTATAAGTTTAGCCACGTAGTTAAATTATAACTAACAAAATAATAATCAAAACCTTAAATTTTTTAATCATATTTTTTATATAGACTACAGAAATTATTTATTTTTGAATGTTAATGAATCTAAATTAATGCAATTTTATTTTATTTTAACTCTTACGAGATGTGTGTAATAATGTAATCCAGACGGGAAGCGGTCAAGTGTGGAACAGAAACGGCATCCGTCCGATCAACCAAATAACAGATCTAACGGAGGCGGGAAGAATCATAATTTAACGATGTTTCACCATCTTATCAGTAAAACTCATGTTTATTTTCTATCAGATATGCTACGAAAACAAATAATAAAAAAATAGCGGTGGATGGTATTTCCCGGTTTCGGTAGGAAGCACAGGCAAAACTTTTCTCCTTTCAATAATAATTTGGTAACCATACGATCACGAAATAATACTGCACTGGCAGTCGTATCATCAGGTATTGCAGCAACTCTTTGAGATATACGAGGAAATCAAGAGCTCTTCTATGGCACTCTCATTTTATTTTCTGGTTAATTTCGACAAACCCTATCAGTTAATGCATCACATTGCCAACTATTTTTTGTAAAATATCAGCAACGATCAATGAGCTAATTGACAAAGTTTTCCCAAAATTACAGAAATCGGTAGTGGCTTTGTGCACGAGCTATATCGGCAGCCAAAATCTATGTTATAAATACAATCAATATCACCATTCTAAACCAAATTTCAGGTGACAAAACAACGTTCCGGTCCATCAATACCGTAATGAATCAAAACGAAGTTGTCAAAATATCCAACTGAATTCATAAATTCACTTGATTTTCCAGGATACCACCGCACTTTCTAACATTGAAATTTGACTGAATGAATAATATCATTCTTCTACGAAACATCAATTCGCCATGACTGTGCAACGGTACCAAGCTTTTTGTGAAAAAGTTGATGAACAATATAATGAACAATTTTTAAAAGAAAGTTTAAAGGCAAAGATGTACTGTTGCCGCATCCCAATGATTCCAAAAGATATGTATAAACAAAATATAAGTGTACTTGGAAACCTGATTATATTATAATAATAATAGAAAATCGCTACTAAAATATATTTAAGGTTTATACAAACGGGCTTTCCATATTATCAAAAGTATTCCACAGATGGTAAAAATAAACCTATTTATTATAATATAATGCGTTACAAGTGATTATTTCGGTAACTTATTCTTACGGTCATTCTCACCCACTCGCATATTTATAGAAATATTAGAATTGATTATCGTGTTAGCTTGATAATAATAAATTATTGTTAAATGTTTAAGACACTCAGATCTTGAACTCTAAAATTTTAAATTGTTAAATCGACCAAATATGTTTCACAAAACTGTACTCGGTTAAAACAAAAAATGGTATAATAATCATTATTATAGGCATCTCAGCTTACGGATTATGACATGCACATAATTAAAAACTCATAATAGACAATAATAATCTAAGACTGCAGATTAAAAATACATTGAATTATTAGTGGCGATAACTATAATAATATAAACATAATATAGAGCCTTTCTGACTCTCTTGCTCGTAATGGGTTAACGGTGAAACGGTCTTCTCGATTAAACAGTAATTTTATTATATTACTGTTATACCGTGTGTTTATTACTGGTGTTTTAAGGCCAGACACACCGGCGTCGACTTCGGTATATCGTTATCATCGTCGTATATAATATACTTGCATACTCATCCTTATAATACGATTAACACCACTACGCTGTCGATGGCGCATTCTATATGTCTCGCAACTTTTGCGTTCGCGGACGGTATTCTAAAAACGTAAAAAATGCATATATTATTATTATCGTTATTATTATTATTATTATACTTGCGTCCTTGTAACGATTCATAAAAAAGTATCGATCATCTGACAGGAGACGCATACTACGAGATCGTAAACTCTGCCAGCGTATTCTCACATAATAATAATATAATAATACGGAAAACTATAAAAGTTTTTATCATATTATTTTACTGCTTGACTTAACGTGCGAATGGTTTTCGTATATAAACACTACGAGTATAATAGGTATATTCTACCGGTTTAATTATGTACATATACTAATTTAAATTGCGGTAACGTACAAAAGGCAAACGACGAAATATTTATTAATCGCAAGCTTGTCCATGGTTATTATTATTATTATTATTCGATTAGCTCCGTCTAATTGTTGGTTATAACTTATAATATTATTGCGTTTTTTTAAATTATTATTTACCGTCCACGTCACCCTTCGGGACTGTTGAAGAATAAAGGTTACGAGTGGGTAGCACGCGTGAGAGGGCCTTGCAGAACGATGCGCTTTCACTATCGCGATGACCCTTATACTCGAAAAACTCTAATGCATGCACTACTCTATTGGTTTTAATTTTCTAAATAGACATTTTATCAAATAACGGATAAATGGAAACGAAAGCGCAAAATAGTTTATAGTAATATTATAGTAGGTAACATAGAATTATAACAATAATAATTAATTCCACAGTATTACGATTCGAATTTTGGGGAAAGGGGGCGTCTATAATCTACATCGTTATGCATATAATAATTATAATATAATATCATGCTAACTGGAATAAATTAATAGTTTATTAGAAATAACTAAAGTAATGATCAGACGTGATGAATTTACTCAGCATTTCCGACGAATATCATTCGTTTCTTATAAATCATAATAACTCGTACAGCAGTGAACAATATCCCGAACATTCGCGTAAGATTAATTCAACCGTGACGTTCGTGTATATATTATACTTACTTCAGACAACTTAAACTAAACATTGACGTGCAACTATTATAGCTATAATAATAATATGTGCGCGTGTTCATTGAAAATAATATGCGGTATCATTAAAACTTGAGGTTCATTCCGTTGAGTAAATTTTCGCTTCTAAGAAAAAAGAATTTATCTGTGAACAACTAGGATATACTCCAACTTCTGTTTGTTTAATATATTTCAAAATTACTTTTACTAACTTACTATTTTTTTGAGCACAACTTAAGGGATGGATTTAAGTTGTTATACGAAGCATGGTGCATAAACAGCCATAAAATATGTAAGTTCCTATAAATTGAATTAAAAATCGTATAAATAAATGCTCGAAGTAGTTCTTATGACTTATAAGTGAACAAAATTAAATTCGTAAATTGTAATACAAAACAAATTTCTTTCTCTCTTTTTATTTTTTAAACATATTCCTTTATCTAGATTCTAGACCATAACTGTTACAATACAAATGTAAGTCAGAGGCGCAGCAAAATAATAGTACTAAGAACTAAAAGTACTAAAAGGAGATTATACTTTTTAGAGGAAGGTACCTTCTCATTAACTAGCAGTTAAACTAAGTTTATACATAATATGAGAATGATTTTGAATATTTTTTAAATTCTGGCTACCGTACATATTTATTTTAGCTTATAATGTATTCATAATTGGATGATTGGTAGAAATGAGTTTTTTTATTTATATTGCTATTATAACGATCGTTTTTCAATTATTAAAAGTTAGAATTATAAATATTAAACTACGTTTTAGGTAAGTAATAATTTATGACATTTAAATTCTTCTTACAACTTTATAAAATACTAAAAGGACAATAGTAAACTCCAAGAATTATATAAACAGTTCAAAATTCATACGGTTTTAAATTTGAACAACTAAGTCTTGAAAAGCTGATTCAAAATTCGTCAAAACTGTATTTACTGAAAATAAAAAGTATACTTTAATTTAGTCACAATTTTTGTTTTTCAATGATTGGAATTTTGAGACAGATTTTAAGCTCTTTAGATACATTTATAGTTTATATTTTGACAAAATAAAATATGTAAACAAAAAATAACGATTTTTTTTATATTGATGTAATTCAAAAATATTGTTTATAGAACTTGAAATGTTCACATATTATATTTTATTATACATAATAACGTGTTCAAAATAGTATTACCTATTTAGAGTATTCCTTTTATTTATTTTGTATTATTTATTTATCTATTTATTATTGTTTGAATTGAGACAATTTTACAGTTTGGTGATATTTACTCAAAGAAAAGTAATATAATATGATATATAAGTATATAAATATTATTACAATAATTGATATTCTAATAAATTCTATGGTTTTGGAAAAAAAATTAACCTACCGTATTACTAACGCATTAGTAGCTTTAATGGTGTAGATATTAATATTTATTATACTTAGCAGTTATAGTAGGTAATATAGTTCGCCAGACCTTTTTTTGCTTAGAAACGTTTTATTTGTATGTACAATGATCTGAATTCAAATTCAACACGCCCGTTACCCACTCAACAACGAAGTACACTCGACACCTACAGATAGTTGTACGTTTTTTGACATTAGAATGGTCATGTTCGATGTTTTGGTTTTGAAACAACTTTGATGATGACTGACTTAAGTGATATTTTACCATAGACGTAGTACCTACTAGGTAGGAGGGTATACGCTGCAGTCACGCTGCGATCGGTGAACATCAATTCGATTGGATAATAATATAATAACGCGGTAACAGTTACATAGGAGTGACGGGGTGTGGAGTGGTGATGACACGACCATACTACACCTCGGGGTTCGGGGTAGTAGATCATTCGTGTGGTGTATTTGCAGTGTGTGCATTACATTCGGTACGGTCGTATAACAATTAGTGATCGCCGGACGAGATAAACGCGCGCATTTTAATTAATTCGAAAACTGAGGCCGTGACACGATGTTTGCCTCCTAACCCTTTCAACCGCCGCCACCACCACCATCGTCGACCGTCGAGGACGCCACTACGCCCGACCGACGGCCGACCCGTTGGACCGACGCGACGCGACGGCGGTACAGTTACCTCTCTCGTCTAATGTGCGCTACATGCTCGCGCGTCGCAATAACAATAACAATAATAATATTATAGCGCCGTCGGCCGTATAACGACCGTAATAACTTTTGGCCCGGTTGATTCGTTTAATTTCGTCCACCCGCAAGCGCCGCGTTATCGCGTTTGTGCGAACCGCTTTAACGTCGTTTAATAATTATTATTTCACCACCGCGAAACGCGCATTACGAGCATATATGATAATAATAACGCACTCGCGCGCAACGTTGTAAGCGTCACGTTATCATCATAATGTATGGTGTGTGTAAAATTTATGTATTGTATACAGAGCGATTCGCCGGGTGGTACTATGATTTCGTTCAAATTCTGCCTTTCTGGACTTTTAAATATTTACCCGAGTGCCGTGTTTTCAGATGCTTGCAAGTTTTGTTATAGTGTAATAATTTTATGCGTGTGCTTTGATAATACCGACTCCAAATTAACGAGAATTAACCTTTTTTCCTGTAGAATTTTAATCAGTTTCTTTTTTTTTTTTCATTATTAAAACCCGTGATCGAACAAGTTGTTTTTGCGTTATTTATAATAGACTTGCGACGATGATGGGCTTGAATAAGATATAATTGAAGCAATGACGTTTTAAACATTTTTGTAATAATATTAATACATCAATTAATCAGATTGATTAAAATATAGACGACGTTTCAAAATGTATAAAAATTGTTCAAGTATAATAAATATTTGATCAAAAATTAGTTAATATAATACTTCTGAAAAACCATTAAAAGTTTTTAGTCAACAAAAATAACAATAAACTAATATTGTAACTGTGACAGATTAAACATGTTATAAGTAGTTTATTTAAATTTTAAATATTGCAGCAACCTCTATAAGCTATAAGTTTGTGCTGGGAAAACGTTTCATATAAATTGATTTTTTAATTTATTAATATAATATTAGTACTTATTTAAAATAATATTTGTAATATAATAAGCAAGTAAAATAATAATACAAATTAAATCCTTATGTATATTAAAATATATAATATTTAAGAGTTAAAATTAAAACTATAAATTAAAAAATAACTTTTAAAAGATCTGAAATTATAATAGTTGTTGAAATTAATATTTAATATTTAACATAATTTAAAATCTTTATAAAAAAACACTTGTTTAGCCAAAAAGTTTTTTAAAACATAGTAATCGTATATTAATATTATATTTAAATCTTCCTTCGTGTTCATGGTAAAGAAAAGGAACTAAATGTTCCAAAATGTATTAACTAAATAGTTGCATTATTTTATAATATTTATCATGAACTATTAGATATATAAACAATGAGAAGATTGATGTCTATCACTATCTTTCAAATTCAAATATCCATTTTTTATTTAGCATCATTTTAATTATTATTATGTTTATTATGGATAATCTTAGATACATTTATCAATTTTTGTATGTACTATACTCAGTTCTTAAACATAAAACAAATATCTGTGATGTACCTACTCGTATTTTTTAAATCTATTTTATTGTTATATATTTAAGCGCATATTATAATATTACAATTTATTATGTTCCGTGTAAACGATTGTTTAAGACGTTTTGCCCTCGACGAAAAAAGTTTCAATTCCAATAATGACTATATATAGGTGACATGGTGTCACAGTCATGTTGTTGGCGCGTAGACTGTCAATTATACGTGGTTACCATTTATTGTTACTATCACCGATAATGAAAAATGGCGGCAAGCTGTCGTAAACCGCCTGTTTGCGCGTGTAAAATTAGTTAATGTGGATAATAAATTGTGACAAATAAAATGACGACGACATATCCTTCTGTAGTTATTGTCAGATAAATCAGACGACCTTTATCATGCGATGTACGATGATTTCGGAGCACAACATAATAATATTATCCAGAAATAAATCTATCGTCTTCTTACCTAACCTAACCAAAGTCAACGGTTATAATACATTGTATTGTATAGTCAAATACACACATGAATAAAAATAATATGAATTAAGTAACAATCATGAATTATTATGGTATTAAATATTTTCCTTCTTTCCGTATCAGTAAATTATTAAATTTTGATAAATATGTACATGGGTGGATATAAAGGGATGATAATATGGGGAAACCGATAAATTTCGATTAACATAAAAAAAGTAGGACTTAATATTATGAACAACAAACACATTGTATTTAGTATTATACAATTAATTTAAATACATATTATTTACACAAAAAAGTGTCATTCTTGTAGCGTAGTTTGTTAACTAGTTACTGTGAAACAATAAATGAAAGAATAATATATGTTTATACATTTCAATAGACTTTTTCTTCCACGTGAACGCTATATTTTATTAGATTTGCGAAACTATTTGCTTTTTTTCAAAAAAAATAAAAAAAAAATTATTACCATACGCATTTCTTTTTTCTACATTTAAAACGTGAACAGTCTTATATATATTCTGATTTTAATTCAAACAAGTGGTCGCTATGCGATTACCTTTATTGGCGTTCTTCTTTTTGTCTTTATACGTTTATGAACTCAAAATAATATGCCCAACCAATACAGCACTCTAGAGTCTAGACATGTTAAAATATCGATATAAAATATTAATTATGGCAACTGTGGAATGTATAAAAAAATTTAATTGTAATTGCATAATGATATAACTATGTAATAATGTTATTATGTTTTACTTAATTTTTGTTTTTAACAAAATGTGTTACACGGCGTGATGTATAGGCAATTTAGGTGCACCACAAAATTTCTAATCCTACTACCTGATTACAGAGTCGTATATTATAGTTCACCACTCGGTATATCGCATATATATTTTTTATATAATCATATAGTTAGTTGTTTTTTTCTAGTTCTGTAAGGTTATATAAAGCGGTTTCCATTTAAATTGAATAATAATTCTTATAACGTTGCATTTAGAAAGAGGGAATTATTGTCTACTTATATCAAACTATGGGATTCGGCTATAAGATACGACTAGTGTTTAAAAAATGTCCAAGGAGTTCGATTATTAAAATATTTCAAAAATATTATTTGATTGTCTAAGTACCATATTAAAATGAATTTGGTTAAGTTAATCCTATTACGTTTAAAATGATTTCTTACGATAACGGTTGTACTCATGTTTAACATCACTAATAATCTAATTATTTGTTTCAAAATAATAGCAGGTATAGGTCAAAAGAATTAAACGTAAAATCAGACCATTCAATAAATAAATAAAAAGACGTATTTGTATATAATTGATTTTTCCATCAGACACTAGTTAAAATCAAATAATAGCACAATGATTATTTAATGTCAAATACATTTCTATACATAAAATAAACACAAAAATCGATTTAATTTCTGGTTGTTTTTTTTTTTTTTTTTTTTTTTGATGAGACGCATATAACGTTATTGTTATTTTTATATACTATCAGACAAATATAAGAGTGGTAAATCAAACATATAAATGATTCATATTTTAAAAATAAAAATGGAATTATATATGTATTAATTTTTCTATAGTATTATATTTATGTTAAATAATGGTAAATTTATACGGTTTGAATATTCAAGTACAACTTGAAACGTGCTGTCTATAGGATTATAGGGTAAATAAACAATAATCTACTGATCTACAAGCGTCGAGCACATAAAATATTTTTTTTACAGTACGCAGTACTGTGTTGTTTAAAATTGTATTGAAATGAAAAAAAAAATCCGAGATTTAAACATAATTACCTACAAACAAAATATTCTGTTGAATTGAATATGAGTTCGATTCGTTCGTTCGAATATAATAATACAATTGTATTACGTTAAAGCTGTTAAAGGTATATTATGTAAAACGGTGCTTTTAGAATGTATATGAATTCCTATTAATGTTTAAAGCGTTATGTGATCGAAGACTAATCAGGATGATTGTTTTAATAGTTCACAATCATTATCTCAATATATCTCAATAACTACCATAATTATTTTTAAGAATGTTTTTGGTTTAAATCAAATTACTACAAAAATTGTTAGAGGCAAAACATACTTTATAAAATATACGTTTTTACATATTATGAATCACAATGTTTATGTTTTAGTATTCAGGTGCATGCTTTAATTTTCCCGAACAATTTTATAAAATTATTATCAATTCATTTTATTATTATTATTATCATATTATTATCAAAAAAAAAAAAAAAACGAGTATTATTTCTAGTTTAGATAAATAGAATTGTATATTGTCAAAATACTTTAAATTTACTTCTCTACTTGTCTTTTCTCGAAATACATGTAAATAAGTAGCCACTAATTCAAAAGCTGATTTTTAAAGAAATAATCAGGTGTTGAGTATGAATTTAGAAATCATAGAAAACAAAAAATACGTTTTGTTTTTTTCCTAAAATCGTTATGTTGTATATTATGTTTGTTATGTCGTTAAAATATACTATATTATATACTTTCAAAGAAAACAATAGTTTTTGAAATAACGAGTACCTACTTACTGTAAAAAAAAAAAAAAAATCACTTAGAAAATATAACGAAAAATCAAACAAATTTGGTACATAAATTCTGTTAGATCAGTTTCGTTTACAAATGGGTCGCAAGTACCTACGTATATTAGCTCCATTAGCTGTATGCAAATATATTTATGTAATTTTATGTATTTTCAATATTCTCGTAGTAGTGAACGGACTATATATTCACATAAAGCAAATTGTAATATCATAATAATAGCATATAGTTAATTTATAAATTATCATACCCTTACGGCGAACAGTATACTATTACATGGCAATAATTAGATATTATATTGATTAAATTTCTAGTGGTCAAACTGCTGTTTAGTCGTTGTACGCCGCAAAATAGTTAATTATCGCCGACCACAACATAATATATTATTATAAATACTATTGCCGAACGGAACGGAGATAAATTACGATCATGAAAACAACACCGCCGGCTCAATTTATGTATAATGCGTGTTATCATCATATACATATGCGTATAATGTACCTTTTATAACATAAACGTATATAATATAAGTGTGAGAGAGACTTTGTTATGAGATTTTTTTCACCCCCACGTGGTTCCGAGGGTCGGAACACACATTGGTGTTTGGCGGTCGACGCGTAAAAAATAACAATCCCGAACAGTTTTCAACTATTTACGAGCGTATATTGGCAAAAACTCGATTTTCACGCGAATAAAATAAATAACTGTGTAAACAAACATAGTTTTCAACTAGTTCGTCGTTTGTCAAGCGTCGTTTTATTTTGCAGACGAACACGACATTTTTGTTGTTCTCATAGACTGCACACGGACGAGTTTATTAATAGGAATTTGAATTGTTTGAATAATTATTGCGTTGCTGTACATGTAGGTATATTACAAAAAATACGTAATACCATTTTGAGGAGATGGCGTACAAAGTGAATCCGAAGCAAAATTTAAGCGAAACTGTCTACTCTTTTCATTTCCCGCAGTAAACGGGTGAAGTTAACAGCCATCAATTAAATTTTCGCTAGACTCGCCTTTAGAGTTTTCTTTGACGATAATTAATATTAATTTATTGAAGTTGAAATGGTACCGTGTATCTGACTGTGCGGACACGAATAATAAACAAATAACACTATATAAATAACATTTAATATACTTAGGAATAATATACTTAGTATTCATAATAATATTATTGTGCATTATTACTACCCGTACTTACAATAAAATAAAAATACAATTATTGTAATACAATCCGACAATATATTAGTATCATTTTATATATATTAATTATTAGTATTCAAAAAAACAGTAACATTTTTAAATCATCCAAATAAACTAAATGTATTCTATTGCGTCGTGTAAATGCGGGTCAAGTTTTTCTGATTATTATCTAGGTACTTTACCTTAAATTGTGTATTTTAATATAATATTAATAAGGTAAATGATTAGATACAGCATTATGTCTATGTATGTTTCATAGCATATTATTCAATTATTTTCTGACATGAATTTGATTCAAATATGATACAATAAATAGTTGTGTTACCTGTTATTACAAGTTACAACACAATTAAACACTAACAATTATTTTTGTGATTTTTCTGGTTAGTAATTAACCATTAGTTTATTGATTATAAACTGTAACTTAGTTACATAAAATAATATTATACTCATAATTATACTGATTGCTTATAAGTATATAAATATCTTATATTAATTTACTAACCTCACCTAAGATATACTAATATACCTATAAATAATTATACATGTTATTATATTTATTGATTTATCTTAGTTTTGTGTAAAATTGAGAAAAAACCATAGGTTAGGATACCGATTATAATGAAATGTAAAATTATGAATTTAATTAGAAGTAACAATCTAACAAAAAATATTATTGAATTTAACTCTTTAAAATAATATGTTTAATTTTTTTTTTTCAGTTTTGTCTACGGTGAGCTGGGAAGATTGGTGGACATACGATGGCATATCAGGTAAATAATTGTATTAATATTTAAGTAATAATTTAAATATATTTCAATGTATGTTATTGTAACAAATATGTTATCTAAACTTAACTTTGAATTTAACGGGTATTGAAATTGAAAAGCTATACTTACAAATTATAACATTATTATTGTTATTTTTATTTAATTCTATGAAAATATAATAGTTCACACTGAACAGGTTCATGTTGGGGTCCATGGGTTAACAATTTAAATATTATAATTATTGTATTCATAATAATACATATAATTTACTTTATAATTTTTTTTTTAAATTTTAGACTTATAAGATGAAACTAACTAAAAAACGTACAGCATAGAAATAATAGAAAATAAAGAAGACTTGTAATGAAATACTAAAATACATAAAAAAAATAATAATACAATACAATACACAAGCAACTATAGATTAAAGGTATAAAATATTAAAAGTTTTATGTATTATTCAATTGTAGCCAATTAGTTACTTTTATTTAAAAAAAAAATATAACTTTTAAGAAATATTTTGTTTTGAGGTCTAATGGTACGAGTAGGTAGCATATTGTATATTTTTTATCCTATATATAAATAAATAAATTGAGTTAGTTTTTGGTGGTATAAAAGTACATTAATATTTGATAATATTTTTTTGTATTATAACATTTATAACTTATGACCATATTCAACATGAGACGTTAGGTTATTTTTAATTTTATAAATTACTGATACTTTTTAAGATAATTTTTGTATTGGTTCTACATATTCTATTTATTGTAAATTATTATTTTTTCAAATAATAACTATTATTATTCTTTTAATTATTTTTAATTGCTATGTTAAATTATAAGCACTTCCTCAAATAGTAATACATAATACCGTATTTCCAGTAAATAATTAAGTTTTTGAAATCATAAATTATTTTTCTTAATTTTATTATTGTTTTAGTTATGTGGCCATATCATTCAAAGGTTTGACATATTTTTATTTTTAAATATTTACAAGACTTTATTATTATTTTTTTTTCTTTTTTTTTTTAATGATTTTTGATATTTACATGATGATATTTGGGGGTTAAAGCATTAATTTTCAACAATACACAGACTGATAATAATTTGATTGTTCGAATTAGTTAAAACCACTAAAATAAGGAGTAATATATGAGTTTTATCTAAATTAAAAAATAGGTTATTTCAACATAGCGAATTATTGATTTTTTTGGGGTCATATTATATAAATATTGTAATATTGTAAATAATATATCAATATTTATTTTAGATTGTGGTATTTTTACTTCGCAACGTTTTCGGTTTCGTGTGCAATATTATATCATGTACATTTTTAAAGTAATTTTCTATTAAAACATAATATTAATTATTATTTTCTTAGAATTTGCAAGCAAGGAATGATTTTCTTCAGTTATGCAGTTATTTTAAAATTTTAGAATTTTCAAGTACACTAAAGACCATATTTATACATTTTTAATATTTTTTATACTATTTACAAAGTTTCATGTTGAGATACAAACTTAAATTTTTTAAATAAGAACACTTCCCACTCTTTTTACTAAAAATGAATTATTTATTTATATTGACGTATTAAAAGCAAAATTCAATTGAGCAGTTTTTGAGTTATTTAATATTTGGATACTAAGGGGGTAATATAAGTCCATCATGATGGGTTTAAAAGATATGATATTTATGTTGATTTGAAAATTTTAGAAATTTATATTTATATATCAACATATTTTATAATTTATAAAAATTATCAAAGTATAATAAATAATAATGGATCTAATATTACATATATTGTAAAAATTATTAGATTCAAAATTTGAATAAATTCATTGTTAAAGGGAAAATGGGTAGGTTCATGCTTGTTAAATCGGTTTGTGTATTGTATGATATAGTTTTCATTAAACCCAACAATGTGCATAATATTCGTTTTCACAATCAGTGTAATGTATAATACCAACGTGTCAAATATTCGCATATTATTATAATCTTCCGTGATGAATTGTATAATATAAATCCGTGATTGTATTTTTCCTTAAAACATTCGTGATGTCGAGCGCAAAAAAAAGATTACTGACAAACACGACGGGCTGCCCGAGTGTCTCGAAATGTCCCTGACTGAGCAAAAGTCAACAGACAAGTAGACAGCAAAAAGATACTAAGACGAAAAACTATAAAAACAAAAGACACATTTATGAAATAATAATAGGAAAACATTACGACATTAATCCATAGTTATGGCATCTCTGCGATACAGGGTCGAACGAAAATTCGTTCCTCAATTTTTTTTTCTTATTATATTACTAATCGGAAGTAAAAACCCATACGTATAATATTCTACTACTGCAACAGCTTTTACAGTTCCAACGAAACATTTGTTGTCTTTAAGTTTATTCTGATCGCATTCGAGTATAATAGGTAATATTATGTTCAATAAGAAAAAAAATGATTTGAACTGTTGTGTGGAAACTTATCTATATAAATCTGTTTAGTGGATCTGAACTGTTGCATTGCTGTATATGGGAAATGGGAACCCGCCAACCCAGCGATGACTGAAACTTAAAACGGAAAATCATATTATAAGCGTTTAATGCTGTCAAAAGAGGGTTTAATTTTCAAATCGAAATTGCTTTTTTTTCCACTTGGGTGACGGACGTTTAAGGCAAACCGACATGCAACGTGAGTTCTGGGAATAGTCGAGAATCGGAAAGTTCTGTTCTGCTAGTACGACAATACACTGGCATGAACCGAATATATTAAGTGCACTGATGATAATAATAATACCTACGGTTTGACAATGTATGAATAAATAAATATTCAATGAAAATAAAGTAAAAGAAAAATAATTAATTTAGATTTTTAATATCGTACTCTCGAAGCGTGTTTTTTTCACCAAAATATACCATAAATTATAAATTATACAATCATTATAGTTATCTTGTACATTTTGCCACTTTGGTCTTCCCCTATATGTATACATTATACACGCATATATATGTATTATAATTTATAAGCGAGTATGCACAATTTATTTACCAACAAAACATGTAATTGACACATCCCACCTCCATTGATAATACACATTTATATTCGATTGAATCAAATACTGTTTTTTTTTTTTTTTTTTTGAAAATAAAACTTCAATTAATAAATTGTAATATGTATTTATCAATAATATATACGCAGTTTATTATGCAATTCTATTTTCAACGCTCGTTTTCATTTGATAATCATTTGTTTGTAAATAAACCCTATAGAACTTTTGAACGAGTTTTGCATTAAGACTATAATTCAACAACATCATATATATGTATATTATTTATACCTATATGGCTATACATTATACATGCCTTTATTTGTGTATTTTATTTGTCATTAAATGATTTTATCAAACAGGACTTCAGTAATAAATTATTAAACGCATATCAAAAATACCCATATATGGCTATATACTCCCATTCAACTACTACTGTAAATATGTCAATGTTAAACATATATTGTACGAAGAATGTGTCAATTTATAGTGTTAACTAACTCGGTTATGTTAATGTTCTAGTTATATATTTCGGGGCTTCAGAATTCTCTCATTTAGTATTTAACTAGTAGTATCGATCGCTATAATAACATAACAAAATACACCGAGGACAGTTAAATAACTTATAATATTTTGTTATTATTTATAATGATTAGATTTGTGATTAATCAAATGTGTAACCAGGGAAGTGATCACAATTAAAAATTAAAAATAACGATAAAAACCTATTTTATATTTATAATAATTCACCGGACAAAGTGTGATTAAAAATGTACAACCTTGCTATTTATTTTAATAACTTTATTTATTCATAAAACTTAAAAATTCTTGATTTATTTACCTTTAATTGTATAGATTTCATAAATTCGTTATAAATTAATTAAATAATACAATATTATTCAAAATAATAATTAATTTTGGCGTTACACATGCAGATACACTCAAATGTAAGAGTTTCATTAATATAGGTGCATCGTTTTGTTTTATTAGCAAACTAGATTTTTCAATCTCCTGATTAGAGTGAACAATAATAATAGGATTATCTTCAATGATTGAGAAATTATAATTTTCTTGTCGACACAGTTATCTGACTACAATATTATTATAGGTATTGTCAGTAGGGTTTTGTTTCTGTTTGGAAACTGTTTTTTCTATAAAAATAAAATAGCTACTATTACGATTTTTACGACATTTGACAAAGTAAATTGATAAACATGTGCACGTGATTATCTAATAAACACGAATGTCTTGAATTCAGTAGTAAGTGGAATTTTATGGAATGTGTCTGATTCGTACAAAAACTACTGTCATTATAAGTACAGGCAGGTGTATGATCAGAAAAAATAGACATTTACTAGCTAAATTGTTGACATAAGAATACTCGTAATACTAGTAATCTAATTTTATAATCAACTGAATCGATTAAATAATTAATGTAATTTTTGCAATAACTTGTTTTTATCAAGTTTATTTAAAAAATAGTACGTGATAAGTTACTCGTAATTCCGGTTTTTAAAATATCTGTTATCTCTACGGTTAAAACTATACAATAACAAATAAAATACATTTTTTTTTTAGTCACACTGTATACCAGTGTAGGTACCCGATGTATATAGATATAATAATTTGAATTAAAAACAAACTAATTTATATTTCTTACTTTAATAGTTTAGTCGTAAATATTGTTCTTAAGAGTAACCTTAAGATTTTAAAGTAGATTTAATTAAGTATTTATATAAGTACTTATTAACTACCTTTTTTTAAATAATTATAACTCAACTTTCATAACGCTGACTAAACTAAACATATACCTAGCTACCTAATTTAAGTCAATTTTTTCATAATTAATTAACTTATGACGTCTTGCACCGTTGGCTGCATTAACCCAACTTGGGTGGCTTTGTACCCCCCAAAATAAAAACATTATTTCATTAAAATTTAAATATTTCGAAGTAAAAATAATTATAAATTAAAATATTTTGTACTTACTGCTGTTAATCGAAAAAAAAAAGTGTTTATTATGTTTCCAGTAATTATGTTAAATGTTGTAAAAGATACAACAAATAGTTTTAAAAGTGAACAATATGTAAATAAATATGATTTGTGTTCAAGAAGAATCGTGTTAAAACAATTTTGAATTCTAGCTTTATTCGTTACCTAATAATACTGCTTGATACTTGTTATCAAATTTAATATGACCACATATATGACGTTATCAATTAATTATTATGATTCAATCGGTCACCGATAACCGATATCGACCGTGGTATCGATAACACCATAGTGCCTTCGCCAAACGCCTATACATTCTTCATTGATTCACACTATCAGTCGATTAGCGTTGTTGACGACGCGTAGTTGTCGTTCCGAGAATCCGACGCCATAATATGCAATAATTAACGGGTTGTATTATATTATTACGCGCAGTGTGTTTAGTGTTATTCGAAGTGTTTGCGGATTCATATTATCATCTTATACATAATATGGTGTGTTGTGATTCAACATTGATTCAACTCGGAGCCTTTCTTCTACTTCGGATCAGGTCAGATTCACATATTAGTTATATAATATTAAATGTCTCGTTAGTCATTATGTTGTTAAACAATAAACTGTATTAGCATTTAAGAAAGTATATTATATTAAATTAGAGTAGG
This sequence comes from Aphis craccivora, assembly GCA_009835225.1. NCBI lineage: Eukaryota > Metazoa > Arthropoda > Insecta > Hemiptera > Aphididae > Aphis > Aphis craccivora. Next base: position 92,828 of record VUJU01000328.1, on the reverse strand, counting down.
TCGACCCGTCAAGGACTTATTTTTGTGATTTGTGCATTACGCATTGTTATACTTGTATATTATGAATATATATAAGAAATACAGTGTATTAGTAAAAGATTATATTTCATGGTTTAAATATTGTTTATTGGCAAAGTTATGCCTACTCGGGTTACCCGTCTTACCAGGTTTTATATGTAATCATTAGGTATCGATTGTTCACAAAAATAGCATTCTAAAATTTAAAAACGGATAAACGTATACATAAACAATCATCTTAGTATTATTATAATATAGGTACCGGTGAATGTCCCACGAGGATTCGTCATTTTAAAGTGGTAGGTTAATGTGATGTTTACATTATACTTTACTATAGCTCTATAATAGTAAATCTTCGTGTGACATTATGCAGTATATTATTAATTGCAATTCCAGAGAGACCATACTATATGTAATATATTATATTAAATCGAAAAATCGATAATTCGATTTGTTTCGGTAAATATAATAAAGAAATAACTATATAGTGAGTCATTGACGATGTTGTATTGAGACTCTATGACGTGTGTAACAAAATCGTAACTTTATTTTTTTTTAATTTTTTATCATGAATATATTTTTTATATTTTTTTTATTGTTATACACATTTTGAGTCGTGTAATATTATGTAACCAAAAATAAATCTTTTAATAATGATAAAATACTCTAGTGTTTTTAATAAATATTACTTTATATCTAAAAGATCTTGGGGTGAAATTGTGTTGTGAGCTTTTAGAATGCATTAATTGCATCTTAAATAACCAATGCATATTCTAGTTTAATGATTTTGAATAGCGGCTGCCATGCCGACAGCTGTGTTGCCATAAATATACATTTATATTTATCGTATATGATTATAGTTGAGCTATTATAAAATAATTCATACCTACCTAATGTATGAATTGTAAAATGTACCTAATATACCTCCGATCAGACGCGGTTTTCGACATCGCTTGTCTATATTTCGTATTTTCGTAAGTCACGTATTATTGGATTCGTGGTTTTTTTTTACCGCCGTTAAATGTCGACTAACGAACGACCGTGATAAACCACCCCGCCAAAACACGCGATAAACAGACAAATGTTCGTAACGACCGTTAAAAAGTATATGTTGTAAAAAAAATAATAATAATTCGCCAACAACCGCTTCGTCTATTCGTAGTTTATATATAGGTACCTAGGGAGCTCCGTTTTGTGTCCGATCTTAAAGAAACTGAAATACAACAATGTATATAGCTATGTTATGATAGTATATCGGTAATCGAATACAAGTCCCATTCAGCGGCGCAATTGTCCAACCACTATAATGTTGTTATTGCCAAAGTTGCGATATGAAATCCGATGGTGGTGGTTACAAAAAAATATATATATTATATTATTAAATAAAAAGTGCGCACGGATGGTATATAATATTGTTTTCTATTCGACCAATCAATAAATATATTTAGGTATCTGGTATATATTTATATGTGTGTGTGTGTGTGTGTGTGTGTGTCTGCGTGTTTTACTGTAAAATTAATTAGACGTCACTCTTGGTATAGAGTATAGACAATTTTAACAACATTTTGAGAAGAATAAAGATTATAAATCTTTAGTTTTCGTATTGATATAAAGTAGTATCTTAACAACAATTAAATATTAGTAGGTACCTACTATTTTTAGACGTTATGAAATAATGCTTTTTTATAAAAAAAATAATTTGGTTCGATTACTAACCACTCAAACTACAATAATAGTTGGAAAATATAGTTTATGCATAGAACTAGCAAGATAATATTTGTGGTGGCATAGCGTTTTTAGTTTTTTTAATGTCGTAAATACACAAAAAAGTTTTTTAAATCCATCATTTTTATATTTTCAAATTAAAATAACATTTTAACATTTTATAATTATAATTTATAAAAAAAAAAAACCATAATGAATTTGCTAAAAAACAAAAAACATTATCTTATGTAACGTGTTTGAACTTGGTTTCTCAACTGTGATTGTAGCTTGAGTGGTCCTTATTCGCATGAAACGGTTTTTACAAAAAAAAGGATATGTGGTATTTCCTAACAGAAGAAAACGGTAACACACGGTGACTTATTTTGTATAATGTCATAGATAAATATTTTAATTGTATTTTACCACCGCAAAACCGGTGGACCATAAGCGACACTGTAGCAATCTATGTGGAATGATGAGTAATCTTCGTGGAGGTGGTTGGGAGGGAAGAAAACAACAATAGTTTGCAGAGGGTGTCTGTGAAGGCCCCGACAATATCATTGTCACTCTTGTGGTGCAACTTCAGTTTTAACACACCGTTCACTCTCATGAAATAATTAATTCTAACTTAGCAAATATTAGGTACATTATTATCATTATCATCTTCTGATAAATTTAAATAGTTTATAGTTACGTCGAGACGAATTATCGCAAACAGTGCGCTGAGAATCGACAAATAACTGATGTGGAGGTAATGTCATTTTTATTATTCTAGACTCCAGAATTTAGAGAATAAGTATACAAATCAAATTTTATAGAAAAAAAAAAACTCTACCGGGACAAAATAATTTAATTAGGCCTCGGTAGAAGTTTAAAATTATTATAATATACCTATAATTCATTGATATTTAAATAAATTATGGAACAATGTGAAGAGAATTAAGAATGTGCTTACTCATATTTTTAAAATTTATATTATTTTATAAAGTATTTGTAAAGATTTTAAACTTACGAAACGATTTTTTCAAAATAAGATATATTAAAGTTTATTTTATTTTATATCTTTTGTTTTATACTACCAAACAATAAATGTTTATCATACACTTATTTTAGAAGCTATTAAAGTTTAAATTATGGAAAAAATACCATGGCTGATACATTTTTCAAATTTGTATAGATTATATATTTTTAGATCGATTTTGTGAAATTTATGATTTACAGTATTTAAAATTGAAGTATTACCTACAAAAATAAATGGTTATTTAATCTGTACAATTCCATGAAATCTTCGTGTTACAAAAATATTAAATGTGTATTGAAATAAAAAATCATATCATTATAACAAAATAAAACTATAAAATCGTATACCGAAATTTGAAATCTATGTAGATGGTATGATAATAATAAAATAACTAATATGCATAATAAACAATCGTTTATCGTTCGTGATCGTTAGACCATATTGTAAAAACTAATCGGTATGGCAATCGCTACAATAAAGCAGATATTATACATTACAATTAAGCATTTAAAACTCTTATTTCAAGAGATAAAAATAAATATTGTTGTGTATAATATGTCGAATTAAACAACTCTTGTTGTTTACAAAATAAGTAAATTGTTTGATGAAAATTAAAACTTCAGATATTTATAAAAAAAAATATTGTAATATTTAAAGTTTTTTAATTATTTTTTGTTATTAATTTTTTTTAAACTTTCAATAAAACTAAGTTTCTTACCGTTTCCTTTGAGAATCGACTCAACTCGATATCATTGTGTAATAGTATTCAAACATACCCGTGGTTGTGACTTAAAGAACGGGAAATTTCGGCAACACAAGGTGACGGGAATTCCCAAAAATTTCTTAGAAAGAGCAAGAATTAAAAAAATTCATATAGAAATTATGAGAACGAATTATATTTTATATACCATACAACTAAATAATAGTGTATTTTAATTTAATATTAAAGTTTTTTCGTAGAATACCCATATAAAAAAGCAAATACACTATTTATAAATATATATAAAAAAATAGACTTCAATACCATACGTATATTAAGTGCCTTTAAGGGTGTAATACTGGATTGTATATTAAAATGGTGGAATCGAAGGGTTTCATTGAAATTATCTGATTTTTATTACATAAATACAAAAAAATATAAATAAACTAGCGATAAACATTATAGATACTAAATAACAATTCAAATACAACACATTATTTATAACTGTTTAATAATTATTAAATTAAAACTCAATTCAATTCATAACATAATTCAGTCTTTTTTATATTTCTTTGATATTTTAAATACTAAAAATATTACAGTTAAATAAATAGGTATAAAAAAAAAACGGGAAATACCGTATAAAGTATTATAAACTTACTAAACAATGGTGCAATACGAATTTATAATAAAAATTAATTATTTTTTCATATATTAGATCTAAATTCCGATAAATATTTTCGAGATTTATCCAAATTGAAATTCTGTTTGCTCATAAATTATAGTTAAGCAAATAAAAAAAATATATATGGCGAGAAACGTACTAGCTCGTGTACTAGATTTATATCATAAAAATAGTTAGATGAGGCGTTTCTATTTTTTACGATAATAATTAATAATCAACAATAAAATTGCAAAAGTATTTTTGGTTTTAATTTTGAATTTCACATTTCTCTCGTTTCTTTCATAATCTAAAAACTACCTACTTTAAAACGTTCCATCATATATATTTTATCGCATAGTACCTATATAATATAATATAATAACCATTAACCACTATGAATAAAATATATTTTATTCTGATAAAAATATCAACTTTACTTTATGACGAACTATCTGCATATTATACTATATAGTAACGTTTAAAATAGATTTTTGAAATTATTAAAATAAATAAAATAATATATTTATGTATATAAAAAAAAAAAACAAAACAAAACAAAACAAAAACCAAAAGACGTGACTATCTACAAACCAAATAAAAAAAAAAAAAAATACTAGCAACAGCAACAATTTATAATTTATTTATTTTGTATTTTGTATTCCCGAGAATTTTCGGGAGTGCTTACGTAATTTGTGTAGGTCCCATACGTTCCTATCTTATTGTTTAAACGTTGCAATAATAATATCACGTTGTAGCTTACGCTGCTAGAATTATCATATTAACTGCAGTCGTATGCAGCCCCGAAACGACATCCGTGACGTTTGTATATCATAACGACAATATATAATATGTTATATTATACCGATGGTGTAGGTCGAGCCATATAGTAGGTACATGTCATTATTATTATAATATCCGTTGCTGCGATATCATTATTTTTATTATCGTACACGCAATGATGTATGCGATTTTTTATAATATAAACTGCGCTGGTACGTTTTGTTTTCTATATAATAATAATAATATAATATCGTACGCCATACACATTTCGAATTCACCTAACCCGCGCCACCCGCCACCACCGAGTACGGAAGACGCGAGTACGCAACGACGGACTATAATATAGAGACGGTCGCAATAACGGCACCCCGTAACAGATGATGACATTATACGCGAGCGGGAGCAGAGTCCGCGCGAGTTCGGGTGAATAAGACAAACTAGTTTATCATATTGCAATCCGTGTGCTGTTCGAAACACATTTGTCTCGTTCCTTGCATTACGTATGCAATATAACGACTGCAAACCGCCGTGTGTCTGACCTGCATAATAAAAGTTCGGTCGGAATTCTCGACGACCTTTTTTTTTTTTTTTTTCCGTAAGGTCGTTGTTTTTTTTCCTCTACCGCTGTATTTTTGTTTTAGTACTTTTTTTTCTGTGTTTTTGTACCAACGATTTCTGCCCGTCTCACTCGAATACTGCTTCATATCCCAATTCAGTCGTAGCGTTAGAGTTCGCGTTACATTGTTGACACGTTCAATCTCTCACTTTTAATACTGTAGTTAGCAACTAGATACAAATCGTAGTTATGTAACTAAGTTGTATCATCGTGACAATAGTCGAAAGTCGCCTGTGCACGAAACTAAATTTAGAATAAGACATTTTGTGTAAGCACTTGTGTCTAATATGTATCATAAATCACAATGCCTACTACAACAATAGTATAACATGTTCTGCATTTCAAACAGTCACCAATCTCTTGTAATGGATTAAATTAATATATTATGATCAAAAAAACTACATTTGTACTGTAAATACGTTATTACACTATCTTCCTCTCTGTGTTTCGCAAACACAATTTTTCGTATAGCTTTAGTATAATCTGGGTTTGATATATTATTTTTGATTATGGTCTCATAGTCTCAATTGTCTCACATGGGTATTGATAGACGCTATTACCGCACATCGATCGAGTTGAAATTTTACCTTATAACATAACTCACGCATGGTATATTTTGGTAGATAACATGGTTTATCACAGTTACATAAACACACGACCAAAGTGTAATACTTCTATAACTATACCAACTTGTTCTTTTTTTAAGAGTTACAGCAACAATATCATTTAGTACAAATATACAAATATCACCGCAATCACTTTAAAATTATATAATTTGTTACGAGTTACAACATAACTTTAATACGTATAGTGTATACACACACACACACACACACACNTATATATATATATATATATATATGTATTATATTATAAAATACGTTATATTTTTTATCATCCGTGACATTGATCGAAATTGGCTTTGATTTTGTAACCCACCTGAGCTCCTAAATCCATAATATAATAATATGCGATGCTGCAATAAGAAGACTTTATCGCGATGAACTTTGTAAACCGTATAACAGGTTCTTTTGGTTTATTTTCTTATTATTATTATTGTTAGATTCTCGAAGAGATACATCATTATCATGTAAAAAAAAGTATAATATTATTATTGTCAATGGCTCATGCACTCAATAGTCTTAAATTCGTATCAAATAGGTGTATTAGTTCTTTTGAAATGTTCAACTTCTAGATTATGTCAAAATGTATTTCGTTGTTAACGCATTTTTGTTGAATATTTTAACAAGAGAGTACCTAGGACCTAGCTAGGTAGCAAGTGTACGTACTATTGTAAACTATGTATTACGATTAGTCGAGTTTAATAATATAGTAGTAGTAATTGTTAAGGAATTTAATAATATATTTATATAAGTACTCATCAAAATGAAAATCAAGATTACATTTTTAAAATAATTAATTAATATATATCATGATTGGAAAATCCTTTATCACTGATATGCATTTCGTTTCTATAATAGCTAAGAGAGCTTTAATTTTATTTCCATTTACTGGCGATGGTAACCATTTAACAATATTTGATAAATGGAACAAGCATTAACAAATTGTTTCTTTGATAAAAATTTTATGGTTTTGAAATAAGAGTGGTTTTCTAACACTACTAACTGTTAGGTATTGTGTATTTTTTATAAGTCTTAGTAAAGCTTTTAAAACTTATTTAGGTCAACTATCACATTAATGCAGTTTAAATAAATTTAGTTTCAAAAACATCTATGTATAGAGTTAGACTATGGTGTTGTGTACTTCATATTAATAGCATTTTAACATATTTTTGAATGTCTTTAATCTACAAATATTATAGTACAATGCAATGGTTGTAACACTTGTAACCACTATACGAAATTATTTTAAAACACCTCATAATATGTGTATTACTAAAAGTGTAAAACTAATTGCTAAGAAAAATGTACGCTAAATGCATAAAAATACTTAAAAAAACTATATTTTGCATAATAATAAATGTCATTAATTTTTGATTTATTGAAACAACTTATGTGTTTTTTTATAACAAACAAATAAAAATATATTTCTCGCAAAATCGATTTATAACAAATACTGACTTTGTTATTGTTTCGTTCCAGACGATATCAGTAGCAATAAACCTGATACAATAAAAACAAAAACGTATTGGAACAAATATATACGACTAATAATTTATTTGCCACGGTATAAACAGTATGAACTCTCAAACCAAACTATCTAACTCAACTACCGACATCGACATTAGCATAACTCATAATGTAGGTGCCTTTAGGTGTTTTACCGTAGTAATCAACCATGCCAATGTTATCGCTAGTTCAAATTGCTTTATACTGGTATATAGTTTTTCAATTTGTATAGTTTTAAGACGAACAATTAATGAAAAAAAAAACTAAACATAATGCACTAGGTATAATTCACATATAATATGAATAATGTATAGTTAGGTACCACATAAACCAATTAGAATTATTTTTTCTCGCATAGGCTCTATCTGGTTTTATTTTATATATCACGTATTTGGAATGAGTTGACTGAAAAATCACAAATTGAAAACAACCAACTTTATTTTGTTTTTCACACGAACACACTCTAGCACAATAGGATTCACACGATAAAGAACGACAACCCTACGCGTTTACGTTCCAACGCGCGCGCAAGCGCCCGTGTGTGTGTGTGTGTGTGTATTTAGTGTTTACACAATAGCAAAAATATATTACGTGCCGTGTTTTCGTACAAACACAAGTAGGTATACTACGGGACACGCGTGATTTATAGCATACAAATAAATGAACATATTACGCTGTAAATTATATTCGTGAGGTTGAAGTGTGTTTTAATAATGTCATCAAATAGTACACAAATACATTGAATGTATTAGGTATAAGACGTATACATGAAATAAAAATAAAAAAATAAAAATTATATTAGTGTTATATATTGCGTTTATATTGTGTACAAGTACATATATTTTGTTATCTTCATTAAAATGAAAATGAAACACAATAAAAGCATAAAAGTACTTTTAATAGTTAATATACCTATACCTACAATATTCGATGTTATTCTGCTATAATAGTTTTCCTGCCCAGCCCTACGTCGCATGCAATATAATACAGTGAAAATCTCACATAACACCGAACGTTGTTATACGATAAGTTTATTACGAATTATATTCGCTGTCTCTCCTCATTGTTTCAAATTGTGCAGTAAACGCCGATCCCTGAGTTGTACAACGGTCCCGGGAACGAGATGAACGATTTTTTCTCATTCGGCCGAGAGCGATGGTGGTCGTACATAACGAAATTGCACAGGAGATGATCACTTAATTAAATTTGACATGGTATTGTTCCGTGGTATAAATTCCAAGTATAAAATTGGTTTGTTTTTCACAGAATGTAAAAGTTCCTCTATATCTTATCCATCTTACGCGGCCCGTCGGGTGCCGTAAAAAGGTATCGATGACGAGTATAGTGCACTTGTGTGTGCATTATATATATATATATATATTATACTTTACGACAGTTGTAGTATTATAGCACACCTTACTAATACATACTTCACTCTATCTATCTCGCACTCTCTTTCACACACACGCGCACGCGCACTCCCTCTATTTTCCCTGTCGATTGTTCCTGCAAAATAATACGGTCTGGGAGCAGTCCGCTGCTTTCGTGTAGTTGCCGTCGTTTTTATTAAAATTCGTCTGACCGTGCGTGAGTGAAGCGCATATAATACACATACGTATATATATATTATATGAGTTAGGGTCACAGTGTAATTTACAACTAGTAAAAATCCCCAAAAGCTGTAGTGAGACCGGATATAGTAAACGTGTAAACACACAGACATACGCTCGCTTGAGCACACACATACAAAATTACAAACACACACANTATATATATATATATATATATATATATATATTATATGAAGTTAAACTTATCAGCACGCTTCGCTATGACGTGAGAACTTGTACAACGTGCTACTATAATGATATAATATTATACCTATGGCTTACCGAGCCGACCTGGGGATTTTTACTGTTCATTTTATTCCGATTTTTTTCTTCACTCAAATACTTAAAAATCCAGTTCGTTCCGTAATTCCAGCAGCCCGAAAAAGTTTTTCATACTATTGCACCCAGAACACCGCCGACGACGGTGGTGACAGCAGCGATATAGATGACAACCATATTACTATTATTTTGTACTTTTAGGTACTCTACGATCGCAATGGAGAGCGTATAAAACGAGCCAATCCATGATACTATAATAGGTATATAATGGTTTCAAGAAAACTATTTTTGTTTTTTAAGAGAGAGAGTGAGTGAGAGAGTTAAATATGTAGTTAGAGAATGGGGGAAGATACCCGTGGAACTGAAATTGATAATAAATATTAAAATTCCTACTTTAATATAATATAATAATATCTTATTAATATACACTGCACACTTATCATTTAATGAATCGTGTGCACTAGTAAATATCTGATTTGTTTAATTTCAAATTGCTGCAATATTATATAGGTACCTAAAATGTTATCTTCCCCTAGGTCGTTAGTGATATTATATTTATCATGACGTGTACCACTGTACTTAACGGCCATTGGTGAACCATAATTTCAACACTCATACGAATGGCTATAGTTTTTCGTTTTCTCAACACGAAATCTTTCGCTTAGTTGTGAAATAATGAATGAAAAAAAAAAAAAATAATGAATGAATGTAATAACTTCTAAAGTTCTAAAATTATCTTTGCGCTGATTACTGATTATTGTGATGTACGTGCAGTTAAAAAAATAAAAATAAAAAATAGTGTTTTATTCAGAATCGCATTCCATTATTATACGATATAAAAGTTTCTTATGGTATGTATATAGGTCGTAATACTGAACCACGGATGGAAATAAAACGAAAACGTTTAATATTGTCATTCGAAATCCGCTAGGGATTCACTTCAACTCTTACAAGTATTTGAGTGCTGAGTCTTGACATTGAATAGTTTAAATTCATATTATTATATGTACATAATTTGTTTTAGGTATTTATTTCATATAGCATCGGATCCAGTCCTTATTATAGCATACTTTAAATTTGTATATATATATATGTTATATTTTTATTTGTATATACAATGAATTTAATGGTTGAATAATAATTGTATCTATACCTAATTTTGTACATATTCACGTTATACATTAAGTATTAAATAGATCATACAAATTTTTGCTCCTAAAATAAATGCTATTATTAGAATAGTTTATATTATTACATATTTATAACATATATTAAGATCTTTTATAGATCATTTCACTGGATTTGCTTTACACTCTGAATATTAGTACTCTTCCAGATATTTTTCTTTTGAACCGAATTTTTAGTATATATTTTATAGATTTTGTACGTAAATTTATTAACTATTATTATTAGTTAAAACAGTTAATAAATAATATTTATAATAGGTATGTTAAAATAATTTCCTCAAAATTGTTCTTAACCTTGCAGTGGAGACAATTCTGTAAATAATATTAAGTAATTTAATCTGTGTAAAATGTAAATACTAAATACACCTATTCTGTTTGTATAATTAAGGAAAATATGTTTTAACCTACTTATATAAATTAATAATTTTGAAATACACCGATAAAGTGATAATAATAATCAATGCAATTATTCATGATTTTCATTTCTAAAGTAAATTATATTCATTATACATTTCGGAAGTAATATTAAACTTTTAAAAATTAACTAGATATTATGAAGATTATATTAAATGAAAAATTATTTAGAATTTGTAAGTTTATTGGTTGTTTTTTGGAGGAGGGGAAGTGTTTAGGCACTTGAAAGCTTATCACAATTGTACACATATAAATCAATTTATCGTCCTGAGTTTATAATTTTACATAAACCTCAAAATTTCAGCTAACTACGATTTCACGAAAACTATTATCTAACAACCAAATTCAAAATAACACAATAAATGTAATTTATGAAAAATATGTTTTTTTTTTAACTTATTTTAATCATCGAATATAAATATTTATAGGACATTTAAAGACTTATTTTAGTCAGTATATTTTTTCATGCGCACGTTATACGATCCCTAGAATAGTCGTTTGGTCCGTTTGGATCTATTTTTGCAATACCTACCTATGTTTATATTTTTGTTTGGATTTATTTCAACTGTCGATATAGTACATATGCATAATATATAATAACATATTATTTTACAAAGGATATTTATATATTTTATAATGAACGAAATGAAAAAAAAAGCTGACTGGTGATATTATATGATATAATAAATCGAAATCCTCTAAAGTTATTTTGTCTAACTAGTTAATTCGTTCTTATTTGTTGGAGGACAATTTACGAAGGCTTTTATAAAACAATACAATTCGTTAGGAACTCGATCAAAAATATTTCAAAATAATTTTAATTGTATTTACTGTTTATTATGTTTTCACCATTTTTACAATTTATAAATATTATACCTAGCTAATAGATTTGTATAGATAACTGAAATGTTCAAATCACTATAGTCACCGAATCCATAATCATGAATCTATTAGTACATTGCTAAGTTGAATTACTTAAACTTAACTTGTTCGAATTTTGATAATAAGTTTTCAGTCAAAAATACCCACTAAATAATTTACAGTAGAAAATTTTTTATGATGTGTTATAAATTATCATAGTAAATTTAAAAATAAAACTATTTTATGAAAATTCATTTAAAAAAATAAAAGTTTGTATTTTCATAGTTCACTCTTTCAGTGTTAGGTATATAAAATCTAAAAAAAATTGAAGTATGGTCAGAAAATTTAAAAATGCCAAAAATATGATTTTTAGTAACTGTATAATTAAAGAAATATTAGGCTTCTTATTAAATTATCTGGTGTATCGAATATATGCCTATGGAGATTTCGATAATAATTGATATTAGTCATACGTTTAACTGCTCGCTTACGTGTGAGAAAATTGTAAAATAAGATCTCACTCTATTTTAGTTTATAGAATGGACATTATCCATAGATACACTAACGTTTTGATTTATACCACTCATTGTTTACTGTGAATTGTTATAACACATATCATAATTTTATAATACTGTAAAATTAATTTTAAATATAGATAATAAGAAAAATATTTGAAAGACTTTGATCATTACGAACTAATTAATTTCTATAAATATATTAATAACTAAAATCAACGTTTAAATATATCTTCATTGTATACTTAATTCAATTTGTACAATTGTACTTAGATAGTTTATACATAACATGAAACACCATGTACCTTATGTACTTGCTCAAAATTGTATATTTTGAGTGGTAATTATGGTTTCAGTTCTCACATCATAAATTCGATGTACTATACCTCTATACCTACCTCTCATGCATTTAACATTTCTGTAAATGATATTATAAAATCGTGGTGAATCGTTCCAAAATTTAGTATTATAAGATTACATATATGCACAAAGGTTGAGTTACGTCGTGAAATGAGCAGTTAAAGCACAGTATGTGGTCTAGCGGTCTTGAGAGCCACTTAATCATTACATTAATATATATTACCTATATTGTGTAATATCATATTTTAAACACAGTGAAAATATTTTTATACCCAATTATCATTTTAAATGTAAAATCATTAAGTATATATATACATATATATTATATATAATTTATCGTTGATCACACACATTTACTAATAATTGCGAGTGAATTATTATATATAGTAATTTATATTATTGGAAATCAATATATACCATCATAAATTAATATATAAGTATATTAAAATTAAAATATATATATATATATATTACTGCTGTGATATAATTTATTGGTTATAAACTATTACTTAGGTAATTCATAGGTGCGTTGCAGTTTACTTTTCGAAAATAATATTATAACTTTTATTATGAAGGTGATATGCTATGTATTTATAAAAAAGATGTTTAAATGATCACTACTCATCTGTATGTTAAATGTTAAATAGATAACTATAATAATGAGTGTATTAAATTTGAATTAGATGATATTATATCGTAATTGCATTCAAATAACGATTCTGAGAAAAATCTGTCTGTCAGCTGGCTAAAATATTTTATATTAAATTATATTCATTATTAATAATACGCTAGGGGTTGAATTTTTGAATACCTAATGTATTAGGATATTCTAAAATTATCAGTTATGGTATAAATTAATAAATATATAAGTAAAATCGGGATGTATTTTTGGAAATATTGCATATATTATAGATGCCAATAGATCTGTCAGAGTAAAAATTATTTTAAACAATTTATAAAATTTAATCAAGCGAGTAATAAATAACAATATAGAAGTTAACGAAAAATTCCAAATATCCATGAAAAATAATTTTAAATTATAAAAAATATTTAAAACCGTCAAAATATATTTACATCTCTAACTCTGTCAAAATTTGAAATTCAAATGCTCATAAACATTTCTCGCTTATGTTTTTTTTTTAATATTTTTAAATGGCATCATAGTACAACTAATACAGAAACTTGCATTAAATTTGATACGCAAAATATTATATAGTGGAAATTATAATATTAACTTTTTTTTTAACTCGTAATGAAAACTAAAATATTTTCATAAGAAATCTCAATTTTACACATTAAAATCCGATTTAATTAAAATTTAAACTTTTGACGCTCATAAAAAGTATATGGAAAATTTTTTTTATATTATTCTAGAAAATGAAACTTACAAGGAACCTTGTATTAATTTTTAATTTTTTTGCCGGACTAAACATGTTTTCAGTAATAATTGAAATTATTAAAAACTTATACATTACAGTGATTAATAATATTAACGATGTTAATGATAACGAGCTATACTAGTAATAAGTGTAATACTAGTAATAGTGTCCTCCGTTTTAAATTGTTATATGCTGGAAAGCTGCAACTTACAACTACAAAATTAATGATAAATAAATATTTGAATACCAGATTTGAACATATTAATATTTGAAATAATTCCGTATTCTTGCATGTTCACTCTGCAGCTATAAATATTATAACGGAAGTTAAATGTGTGATTGTTATGTTCTAGATCCCAATCGGAATTAAGAATTATAAAATTAAGTTAGTTTAAAAATGTATGTAAATAAAATGTACAAAAATATATAAAATAGTATGTATACATATATTATATTTTATTATTCCATATTACAAAACTTAATAGCAATTATTAGTATTTGTCGGCTATGATATTATTTTGATCGATAAATAGAAAAATGTAAATTGTGTTGAATTTTTTTTTATGGGTACAGCTACACTGCATATCCTGTCACAGGTCTTATGTATCACGATCAAAAAATCTTAACTAAGCTCGACAAATTTATAATCATAAGATTGATATAACCACACAGGTTTGTTTCAATTGTTTGAAAGCATACTATATACAAAAAGGGACACGTTATGAAAATATTTTGAGACGTCAAAACAACCCCGAATGTGTTCACCAGTCACGAATTCACGTTTATTTGATTGAAACGATCGGACGTAATTCGTAATTTACATTTAGTCATAACGCGTTAAATATAATTTACTTGGAATAATTTTAGTTGAACATTGCACGATGAATGACACATGAAAATTATGAAAATAACTTTGACTGGTCACTCGCTGAAAAATATTCCACGTAATTAAATTTTAAAACAAACGTGATAACCCACATGTCGAACAAAATGGTTCCCATAAAAAAATAGTACCTAGTTAAGTACTGCTACGTGCTCGGATATCCTAATAAAACAACAAGATACCGCGACTTACACGATACACTCCAGTACATATAACAAAGGAGAGTAAAGTACAAATATGTAATATAATATTATGAGTAGGCCCGAGTGGTATGTTCTATACTCATCAATATACATCAATCATATGAGTAATGGTTTATATTATCGTATATTATAGGTCGCATTTCATACATGCATAATGCAACCTTTAGGTGAAAGCAACTACGCAGTAATATTGACCAGATAGATGCGGTTGCGCGTAATTATCGTCCAGACCCTAGAGAATTTATATATTGGAGGTACGTCATCCGGACGACATATAAGATAATAGGATTATCGCACGTACGCGTGATCCCGACAACGCTTAGACCGTGGGAACACGACGGTGTGTATTGTTTGATTAGAAAGCATATGCCGAAGAATAATGAAGATAGGACCTACATAATAGAGCCCGAGATAGGCCTTTTCAAACTTGAATTAACAAGAGTCAGGCGCGAATAGCGAGTAACACCAGTCAGAATATGGTCAGTTGTGTTTAGAAACATTTCCAATTAAAAAAACACTTTGAAATAATTTTAAATAAAAACCATTTAGAATAGTACTACTTAATTTCATCACAAGCTAGTGCACAGCTCCATACACGGTTACTTATACGTGACCCGCTACATTTCTACATATATTATACATATTATAACTAGAGTCTGGGCTCTTATGCACCAACAAATATGCATTTATTAAATTATACAATAGAAGTATTCACAAAAGCATAACGTTTAACTCGTTTACTTTAAACGTTCAAAACTGTAAAACTTGAAAATTTCATACGGGCCACAGCATATTACCGTTTACTTCATTTATATATATAACACTAAATAATATATCTACTAAAGTAATAAATAGTTAACATCAATTGTATTTCATCATCGTTTATACTATTTATCGAAATAATATAATATTGTTTGATTGTCTTGTCGTTCAGCTGTTTAACATAAAATCATATTTCGTAAAATATTAACTACGATGCGAAGTTAGAAAGGGGGTACCGATACTTTTAGTTAAAAATACAAAATTAATATTATGACCTTAAAACTATAACTATATTACAAATATTTAAAAATACTCGATAAAAACATTTATTATTTTATTCACAAAATTCATATTAAAAGTAGTAGGATTATATTTTTCTTTTATACCTCTGGTTACAAATTTAATAGAAGTTCAAACAATATGATACGCTATTGCCATAATAAAATGCTTTTTAAGCTAATAAATTAAATGTTTCGAATAACTGGAAAATGCTATATTATAATAGTCCATGTGATGTTTAAAATGTTTTATTCAATTTAATATCCCATATAATATACGTAATGTCTACATACGCGTAGTTATTATATTATAAAACTTGACAAAATTGCATTTAATATCTATTATAATTAATATATTTAACACAATGATTGAGTTTGATTTAATTTTAGGGTTTCATTATACATAATTATGATTATATATTTTGCAGTTAACACTTTATGTATGTCTTCGTTTATATAGTAGGATCCTAGTTCTAAGTAATATTATCGTGAATGCTTTTTGTTTTTATAATTCAAAAACTCATCTCGTGTTCTACTTACGAAGAAAAGTTGTAAGTTTAAAACCATTATTTTAGGTACACGCAATTAGTTTATCAATAATTATATCCACCCGGGGGTGGCGAAACCGATTTACCACCGACGGTGTACCGGAAAACAAGTTTCACATCGGCGCACCGCGTGTTTTCCAATTTTCTTCTCTATCAGTTTTGTTGAAATGAAAAAACCTTCCGGCTATAACACACACACGTGTATGCACGTGTATATACATAGAGTTTAAGTATTTTATTTTACGTATTTTATATATATTTATATATCCAATCGGTCCACTAACAATATAATAATAATATTCGTGTAGCGGTTCAATATTATAGTACCTATACCAATGCACCGGGTGCTTGATATCAAAGGTCCGGCGTCCCAGATGTCTGGTCGGTCACTATATTATATTATGTTATATTATATACATGAATCGCATTAGCTTAGAATATTTATTATTATTTATTTATTTTTTTTTTTTTTTTTTTTATCTTTTTCTGGTTTTAGTTTTCAGAATTTTATTTTTATTTTTTATTAGTGCTGATTTTGATTTTGGTTATTAAAAGTATAAATAATAAGGTTTCCTGCCTTTGTTTTAGCAAAGTACAATAACGATTTTCTATAGTATCTATTTTTGACTTTCTTAAATTAAGTTTTCGCTATTCTTCATATATTTTTTTTTTTTTTGTCAATTCACCATTTTTAAACATTTTTGATATTATAGTTCCTCAATTTAAGTATTTTTATAAATTTTACAACGGTTTTTATTTTTAATTAGGTACCTATCATTTTTTTATATTGAAACTTATTTATCATTTAAATGTAGTTCCACTTTCTAATAGTAAATAATGGTACAATTTTTTAGTACATAAAACTAAATTATAAATATTATGAAATTTATATATCATTTTTTAATAATTTTTATAAAAAATATCACTATTCTCAATACGTAATTTAAATAAATATATTGTTTCAATCTTTTAAATATTTTACAATTTGATTATTAAAGTGTGTATTGTATAAGCACAAATAAATAATTAATATTGAAATAATTAAGTTATTTTTTAGTGTTATAAAATATTAGATACTTAAGTATATCTAACTAATTTATTTTATTACAAATAACATAAATAGAAATTTTCATTACATATTATGTATCATAAAATAATATAATTAGATGGATTGCAAATTTTTGTACTAAATTATATAAAAATAAATTGTTACAACTACTCATATAATCTTTATTTTCAAATATTAAAATGAATAATATAATTCAAATTATTGTAGTATTAAGTTCAAAAAAAAAATTCAAGTTACTAGATGCTATGAGTTATTGATGTTGATTTTTATACCACATTAATCTTAAAAAATACTGTTATCTGTTTCAAGATTTTCAGCAGGTTCAGCTGGATTCAAAAACAGTAGTTTTGAAAACCAAGCTCTGAAAAAACAAACGTAATTGGTCTTAAAGATAAACCACAATTCTGTCTAATATTACAATAAACAGAATGGTAAACGGTCATGATACTCTATTTACTCTTTGTTGAGAAGTTTGCCCGTTTCCATCGACCCGGTCAGTCGTCAATCGCCCTCCGCTAGTCGGCCCAGGTTTTAATATGGACAGTTTGTTGTTCAGCCCTGCCGACGAGTTTCGATGATTTATTTAAACTCTTAATCGGCCGCGGCAGACAAGCGAAATCGTCGAGCCGCACACAATAATGACGTCACGGGGGTGAATGCGAATTGATGGTTTGCGTGTCGACGCTATATTAGGCGGAGTTTTCCGGCTCGTTTTCTGTTTTTGTTTTCTGACGAAGTGATGTGGGGGGATAGGTGTCCTCAGCTCTGCAGGGTGTGGTCTCTATATATTATATTATATAATATTTACCTACAATGGTCTATAGCTGACCCATCATTGCACGAACCATGACATATTAATAACAAGATTGGTAAATTATAGGCACGCATACACGCATCATGCGTACGTGTGAGAGTGTGTGGGTATGTGGGTGATGGGTGTGTGAGTTTACGTACACCGCAGCTGTGTTATTGATTACCGAAATTTATACTCTGAAAACACGTCGTGTAATAATAATAATACAACTACCTAGCTCATTTGTGTGTGTGTGTGTGTGTGTGTGTGTGTGTGTGTGTGTGTGTGTGTGTGTGTGTGTGTGTGTGTGTGTGTGTGTGTGTGTGTGTGTGTGTGTGTGTGTGTGTGTGTGTGTGTGTGTGTGTGTGTGTGTGTGTGTGTGTGTGTGTGTATGTACACTGTGCAGTGCGTGTGTCGAGTGCTCCTATATTATGATATAATATTATAAATTAGGTATCAGTTATTTACGTCGTTACCAATAATTCTAGAATACGAGTTATATTTTAAAAGCTTATGGCGATCTCCGAGGATAAAAACCGTCATATCCGTATGATCGGTCTATAATAACACAGTATAAGATCTATCTCGTCTGGGCAAACTACTCACGCGTGTGTATATGTAACACACGTAGGTATACATATCTAAGCACGCACTCATCAAACATTCAAATCCTAAATAACTATTACATTTATGCAACCTACATGATAAAACAATGAGTAACGTGATCCAAAAACTTGTCAATTTTATGATTTTTAAATTATTTAAAAAACATTTTATTCTTCTGCGTGTCGAAGAAAATGAAGACATTTTTGAAAGGAATTTTCAGCATACGTGCATAATAAGTGTATAATATAACTTATACATATCTAAACTTCATTGTACTTTAATATCAATTTATTATTATTTTAGATTCTAAGTGGAGCAAAGAATGTATTGATTTTACAATAATGTGTGTGTGTGTGTATGTGTTCTTTTTTCTTTATTTTCTCTATTGTTTGTATCTAAAGAAATATCTTATAATAAAAAAAAAAAAAAATGTTATGTTCATCAACTTAGAGTGAAGTTTCTAATAATAAATTGGATCTCTTTGGTTCTTTTAGGAGACCAAAATTGTGAATTCTCAGTACTTTTTAAAATAATCAGGGAGCAAAAAAACATATTAATACAATTATAATGTTTTTGTTAAAATAATTGTTTGGCAACTTTTGTTAAAATGAATATTTTTTTGCATCTATATTATAAAGTGATAAAATTAAGATTTGTTTATTGTAATTAAATTTATTACTTGCACTTATCTACTATATTAACGTATAATGATTTTCTAATGAAATCGACAAAAAAACATTATTAATTTTTGATCAGTTTTGCCATTTCATACGTCATCTCGTTATTGTGTTGACTAAATATTATTGTTTCCGTGGTTTGACGTTATTATATTCTGTGACCTATAGATATATAGATATAGAAAATAATTATATAATAAACGCTTGGACTTAAATAACGTTACGAAAATATGTCGAATGCTTCTTTGATTTCTCATAGTTTTTAGTATATTATCATATTATTTATTTTATTTTATTTTTTTTTTACTGTGAGGAAAACGATTAAATATTGATAAATGGTATACACATTTTACGGGAAAAACTATAATATGAAAAATCACTAAACAAAAAACGATCGACAATCATGGAATACGAGATTTCGATGACTAACGAATATAATACAATGATACGTACTGTTTTAGTTGGTAGCTGTCTAAATAATTAGTATAACATATATTAGTGTATTTATTTAGATTCGATACCGTTCAATAATATGTTATTTGAAAAATAAAATAAATGAAATTATTGATAGGTACTTTTACGTTCGGTAAAAAATAAATTTAATTCTCAAAATTACTATAATTTGTATCCATGTATGAGACTTATTACAATACCTACCGTATACAAGTAATGTCTTATTATGTTTATGTACGATCAACAAAAAAAAAAAAATAAATAAATAAATGAGCTAGTGTTTTGCGAATTTATTATTGTAGTGAATCGTTAACGAAATTATGTTACGTGAAGAGAGGTGAAGTACCTCGTGGTTTTCTCAACAAAACAACACGCAGATACAGTCGTCTTGATAATGTCTCGTGATTTTCACTCCAGTAATCGCATCGTTAAACACGCGTAAATGCCGAATCGAAAACCCATTGGTACGAGATATACGCTGTGTTTATTTCGATTAACAATTTTCCAGACACAGTAACTTAAATATAAGTATAAATTATCTTACAAAACAAATAAAACATACATTAAGTGTTAATAATAGTCGCGTGATATAAAATAATTATTATTTTACAATTATTGATGTATAAATATAATTATTGAGGGAACGGCGATTGTGATTATTTTAATCGTCTGAAAAAAAATAAATAAGAAATCAATACTCAATAATATACAGTTATTATGTCAGTGTCCGATACTATAATTTTAAAATGACTCCCATCTAACGATTCGATATCATAATAATAATACATATTATTTTAATATCGTAATCAGACAAGTGTTTTCAGTTTTACCCATATACATACCCATGACAAAATATATAGGTATACAAATTTTAATCTAGTCTGCGCATCCCTACTTTTTCTTGTGTGTTAGGTTCTCCGAATGGTATATTATGATATATACAACCAATCAGAGATGGAGAACGTAACACATGGTAAAAAGTGAGGGTACTTCCCGTGGACATGCGTATCACAAAGTTGCTGACATACCTACGTATAATTTATAGATAATTTATACATATGATTTGAAATTTTAAATACTCCCGACAAAACAGCGACTTACTGCAATTTTTATCTGATAGAATGTAAGGTACTAGCATATACTTCTAAAAGTGTGTTGGTGAATCAATTCAATGCATTTCACAGTTTTAAAAATTAAAACTGTAATAACAATGTCATTATAGCTACGGTTTAATACCTATAAGATTAAGATTTTATTATTTGTCATTCACATATAAAAATTATGTATATATTATAAATAAAAATGTTTGACAAATTTACCTAATTTTTAAAAACGTACATAGAAAACAAATTATTAACTAAGCACTTTTCGAACTATTACGATTACATAATAATTCAAGTTTCTTTGAAATCGGTTCATTATAGTAGGAGGAAATAGCTTTAATAAATTGACATTTGTGTGAGGGATAGAAGAGTATTGCTTTTCTCTGCCCGGGTTATACTATAATAGGTAGTAATAATATTCATGATAATTCAAATACTTGAAAAATGTGTTACGTCAAAATAGTATAATAATCAACATTATATTATAATAATATAAAAAAGTATAATAATTTTAAAAATAGTTTAGAAATTACAGATTCATTTTTGTTAACCACTGTCTGTAGTATCACCTTTTTTCCAGTATGACTATTGTCATAAATATAAATCACGCGTAATAGGACGAAGAGTTTTTTTCGATAGAAAATGACGAATATATCACTTTTAGTATATTACATGATTATAATTTGAAAAAAAAATATAAGTAGGTATTTGCGTTGCTTTACTTGTATAAAAAACCTATAACTATAATATATTTACTATATACTGTAACGGGATCGGAGAAATTGTTTGACATATTTAATTCAGTGACAAACTGCAGAATCCCTTAAATTAAAATTATAACCATCGCTGAGAAACTTCAGAAAAGATAATTTAAAATAATAAATTCCAGCTGATAAATTGTATAAGTATACAATCTTAATTAATTATTACATATTATAGTATAGGTAATAGGGAATACTTAAGCGAATATTATGAAATCCTGTAATCCTTAATATGGGTTACTGTCCATAATGGTTAGATTGGAGTTAAATGTAGACACGTACGTAAAACTATACTGAATAAACCAATAACATAACCATCGTATCTAGGCAGTGTGGTTCGAAAAACGATAATTTTAGCATTTTAATTGGATACAAAATAAACTTTTGAATTTCTATTGATAGCGCGACGTTATATATATACCAGTGAAAAGGGAAAACGATAAATTTTGAACGTCGGATCGTGTTTCGAATTGGCTTAGTATATCAAAAAGTTGTTACACTGGGCGTGAGGGGGAGGAGGTGTATGCAAGTAGTTGTTATTGTTGTTTTCGTCGTTTTTTTCCCTCTCTTGTTATAATTATTACGTCGCGGTAAACCCGAGTTTTTACGGTAGGAGAAAAGAAATCGTAAGCGAAACGCCTAAAAACAGCGTCTCCCCGCTCACACCATCGACGTCAGCCTATTAAAACGGATTGGTTGTCAAACGGTAAAAGCCACTTTGGGAGTCATTCATAAACCGTTGGTCACTGAACCGTGAACATACACACACACACTCGTGAGATATCGTGTACACAAAACAGTTACGGAAAACCCCAAAACTCAAAAGCATTATTTTATTTTTTTTTATCATTCACAACTACAACTGTTTGGGCGGTTTGGCAGACGCCCCTTAATGTCCCACGCGTATAAATCAACCCGCCTGCCAAATCCACTCGAATTGCGGGTTCACGTAGTAAGCTATCACACGACAAAATCCCGCGTGAAACCTGTTTTGTGAAAAATACCTAATTTCTCCGTTTTTACCAGACTAAAATATTGTACAGTGAGCTTCATCCAAATTTCAACACGACTAAAAACGATTTAATTTAAAGATATACTATAGTTCCTTACCGAGTTGTTTAATAAATGGATAAATTAAATTATTCCGTCCTGTTTGATATTTTCCTTATTATTGCAATATTATTATTATACCATATTAGGACGTGAGAATTATATTCTATAGTATTAAAATAATGCTACACTTATATATAAACTATGCTAGTATATATGTACGAATTAATAAAGTCTATAATCTAATTTAACAATATTGTATTATTTATAAATAAATATTTTCCGATTCCAGCTATCACACTAAATAAATATATCAGTCTTTATTTTCGAAATAATAATTTATATTAAAAATGGATCGAATAATTTGTGTAATTTTAATTAGTAAAAATAAATCAATATTTTTTTTGGTGAAAAAAAAAATTAAAAACCTTATTTGAAACTAGAGAAACTTTTTACTATTAGTAGAACAAAAGAATCAAATAATCATTTCACTAATTTTTACTACCATAGATAAATAGACATAGCGAAAACACTGTCTTATAGACATGCATTTGAATAAGAATATAATGTAATGAGGTAGTTTCAGAGACCTGATATAGTTAAGGAGATCATAAAAAGAAGACTCATGTGGGGAACATGTCTGGCGTAAGCAAGGATCTCTAGTTAGACAGGTAATAGAGGAAGAACCAAGGAATCAGATAATCAGATGGAGAAAAGTTGTAGAGGACAGGGACAGATGGCAAGATTAGTATTAGTATTTAGCGGCATGATCTTAAAGGCCGAAACCAAAAAGCAAAGTAAAAAAAAAAAAAAAAAGAATGTGAATGTGATGAATTCCAATTAAATTTTACACTGCAAACAGCTTATGATATTTTTGAAAAGGTTATATATTCTACCATACATACAGAGATAAAATTTAAGAAGATTTTAATTTCAATGAGGATAAAATGGTTGCGTAAAACAAGATCTAAAAATTTTTCTACTTGTTGCCATTTTTAAAAATTTATGAAGTAGGTTAATTTTTTGCTTCTGAACTGGTGGAATTAACCAGTCGATGGAAAAATAGATTTGGTGAATGAAATTTGATATGGTTTTATTTATTTATTATTATTATTATTTTTAGTAGTAGTCAGTTGATTTGTGTATGTACAAAACAGTTTCAGATCTTAAAACGATATCGATAACGAATATGTCGTGTACTACTCTCTCGTTGTTTTGTTACGAATCCATTTATGTTTATCGTGTATGGTAATATAGGTAATAATGGTTAGGTGCACGAGAACATAAATATCGCCACGACAGCTGCCCACCAAATCTAAATAAAAAATATTAAACATTTACCTACATATTTTATAATATACAATGTATTTATTATGTATTATTAACGGTATTGACGTAGTAAATAAAAACACAGTGTTCGGTTATAAAATCAGTTTTTATAATACTGTTGATGAAATTAATAAATATTCGATTCATTACTGTATAAATCATTTATGTCAAATAAGCTCCAGGCAAACAGTTTCAATAGACGACAAAATAATGAAAAACAAAATTTAATAGACTTAAAAACCAAAAGCTTTCAAGTTTCAAAAGCAAAAAAAGTTAATATCCTTAAAAAGTTAAAACTACATTGAAAACGCATCATGACGTGTATTGGATAGTTAATGTTATTGTATTTATCAATAACATTTTGTTGTGTTGAAATAAATGAAAAACAAGGCAAATTTTATAAAGGAGGTTGAAATACAGAAAAATATAATCATTGTAATTAATTTTTCTATTTCATAATAACATTTATATTTTTAATGGATATTGGGTATATTATAGTATTATACATTGTATTGTTTTCTTTCGTAGTTTTTTTTTTTTTAAGTCCTTACACATATATTATTGTAATTAATTAGAAACTTAAATATAAAAAATATAATTAATGTTTTAAAACATCATTATTTTTTTTATTTTTTATTCAGAAAAAGTTGAATATTATAGTAAAGCTTTTAACTAAACTAAACCGATATCAATATTGTTGTAAGCAATAATTGTGTATATAAAAATAATTATTATTATTTAGTTTTTTTTTTTAAATATTTTATATAAAAATTAAAAAAAAGTCTTGAGAAAACATAATATCAAGTTTCTTTAAAAAGCTTATGCAACTCTTATAGTTCATAAAATATTTTATTTTACTCGATGATAAATATAACACTCAAAAACCAAGAGTTACTTTAATGGAGATAACCAATATTTTATAAAAAAAATTATTTTTAATTCATTTCATGTAGTATTTAATTTTATCAATAAATGGTTTTACTCACAGAGACCAATGAATAAAATACGAAGTATGTACCTATACACAGATTCGTTTAATATTTATTCGACGAATCTTGCAGAGTACAGATAGTATATGTATACCAAAACTATTGATAACCATAAATCACTGACCAAACGCGTTAGTGGTCCAAATTGTGTGCACCTAAACTTCACTGGATGAGATATAATCAGACCACCTTTACCAGACAGGTCAGCTCTTGGGAATATAAAAGGGATCAAAGCTTGTTTTCGTCACATCACTGTAAAGCTATTCGAATGTAAATTTTTGAAATAAAAATACTTAAACATAGATTGGTAACTACTTTATTGAATTTACTCGTCGAAAAAATGCAAGTTCTTTTAGTTTTTAAAATATCAACTGATAAGAACTGACGTTATTATACCATGACTTTTGCATAATAGAATATTTAAATTTGATAAAAAAATCTACTTAAATTATATTTAAGTAGGTTAACACTAAGGCTAAGTTAAACGAAACTGTAATTAATTTAATATCGTTTGATTTGAATCCTGTTTTTGTTTATACGCCTAAACTATAACCTTTCAGCATCAAATATAGAATATAAATATACAACTAAAAATTAGTAAACATGTAATTTATCATAGATTTTTTTTTTACGTTTTTATAACACAGAAAATAATAACATTTTTAACAATCAAATTGGCTAATGTAAAGTCAGTTATTATATAAATATATCACAAAAAATAAAATACTTAAGTTGAATTATTATTTGTTTAATAACTAGTTATTTTATTCATATTTACTGTGAAAATATTATGAAGTATATTTTATTCTTTTATAATTTAATAATAATTTAATTTTAATTTAAATACCTATATTATAAAATTGTTATCTTTAAAAAATGTATTTAATAATTTAGGGTTTTTACCATAATATAATAAATTGTGGAATTTAAATTTATTATTTATTATTACACCTACAGGTGAATCTATTTTTTTTTTTTATTACACTAGAAAAATACCATTATTATTATTATTGTATGATACTTAACTCTTGAGTCTGACATTCATCGCAGTAAACATTTTATTTATTTTTATCGTTGGAATGAGACGGAGCAATTTTATTGAGATCCTTTTAAAAGCCACTGTACTAGAAGTCTAGTTCAAAATACGTAGAATTAAAATGTTTTATTATATTACATTCCATGTTACATAATATTTATTTATCAATATTGTGAAACTTAATGTGTCATTTATATAGCCGCTTCAATAGTAGGTATATGCTACTTAAATTTGCAAAGAAAGTATAGGACGCCCTTAAATCTAATTTAAACTTATTTACATACATATAGGTAATTATAGGTAATAATTTTCAAATACCTACTGTACCTTGATCAAATTATAAAAAACAAGTATTAATTATAAGAACTGTGTTCGTAACTATATCATAATAATTACGAACGTATGATGATTCAGTGAAATATTTAATTTAAATGAAAAAACACTGACATCGTACGCTTTTAATTGAATGTTCAAAAAGTAAATACTAATAGTCTTTTAAACACAGTTAATCATTCACGAATCATAATTACATATTATAATGTATTCTTATATATGTTTTTTTTTTTAATATTGTATGCTATCTATATTTGCCTAATATATTATATATTAGCATAAAAACCAAACGAAATAGGTGTGAAAAAAATAAAAACAAAAACCAAAAAAATGTGACCGTGCAATGTATTTTACGGTGCTATTGTGCATCGTCGTGCATTTTATGGCACACGGTGCTTTGTAACCGAACGTTGTCGTTGCTTTTTTACTATTATTACTATTATTATTATTATTGTGGTTGTTGTGCCACAACATTGCTCGCATTATAATAAATAAAAAAATATGCATTGGCGTGGAGGGTTTACCAAAGACATCTATATTGGGATGGTCTATAAAAAGAGAAGAAAAAAATAAGAGCCAAAAAAAAAAATGATTGGGTGGAAGAGAGATAGAGATGAGTAGTGTGAGAGATGTAGACACGGAAGGAGACGGACTTTGTGAGAGGAAATGTCAGATGATTGCGTAGTAAAAAAACCCAGTTTTATTATTCACATATCGAAACTATACAGTATTTGGGCGGTTTCCGACGCACACAAAACATTATTATTCAATGGGCTTATTCGTGTATACTGCAAATGTTTAATGTTTATATATGCTGAGTGATTCACTAAGTATTCTTGCTCTCATTGTTTTCTTTTTTTTTTTTTTTTTTAATAAAAAATTAATATACATTCTGATTTTCAAAAATTTTAAATAAGTATATTAAAACTATTAAATTGTTTTCTACATAAAGGGTGCCTTTGTGATAATTTTGTTTTTTTTTTTTTAAATTAGAAAAATCCCATCTTTTACTGTAAATTATTCAGAGGATATTTTTTTTGAAAATTGTTAATATACTTACCTAATTTAAAATTTGAACGAGTAATTTCTCAATCATTAAAATGTTTGTATTAATATTAGTACTCTTAGAAAACAAAGTTAAATAACATAAAAACTATCTATTCAAATCTTGATTTTGATAAGTCAACATTTTCAAAAAAATGATTTGTCAAATAATTTATATTAGAAAAAAATGGCTCTCATTTGAAAAATACAAATGTTTGCCTTTACAATTACACTTCTTGGGTATTTCATAAGATCTTAAGAATTTAAAAACATTATGGTCTTAAAGTAGGTATTCTAAAAAATTCTAAAAATTAATCAATCTTAAAATATTAAATTTCATTGGATATGTCCAATATAATATTATTTACATACCTACATAGTTAATTACGAAAATAATAAATCCGAGACGACTAGTTATCACTATTTGCTCGTTTCTCAAGATTTTTGTCTAAAATAATAAAATATTAAGCTTTTTAAATGTGGAACACATAGAATTATCGAACTCATAGGTTAAAAGAACTCAACCCCAATCAAGGTATAATTCTATTATGATATTAGTAATTTTTTTTTTTTTACATTAAATTTATTAAAAAAAATATATATATTTTAAAATTATACTTACCTTGTACCGTCATGTAATTCATTAAATGCTCTGCACTTTTTTTTTTTATTATTATTAGAATATTAGAATTGAATAATCTGTAAATATTGACAAATCAATACTATTGATACAAACAATGTTTATAAAGTAAAATTCAATAAAGACTGGGTACTTGGATGAAGGAGTAATTCATTTATGTAATTTAATGACGTGAACAATGAAATTTAATATAATCAGTAAGTCATGACATCATGATAGGGTTAAGATGAGAAGATATGTGAAATAAATAGTTTTTACAAGACTTGATACAACAGTAGTAAGAAGCTAGTTAAGAGGATTTAAAATGTATTTAAATTCATCGGGAATTCAAGAACTGAAATTGCATAATTTTTTATAAAAGTAGGAAAAGATTTTATTTCAATGATTATTGATTAGTGACCCTCAGTCACATTGTAATACGAACGAGGTTTTGTGAGGTTTTGTGGCTAGCTTATAATTCACTCTTTCAATTGTTATCAAATATTATTATTCACTAACGTTGAAATAGAAATTATTTAAGCCGCTTAAAGATCAATTTTATAAAAAGAACTATAATATTGTAATAAATCTTGAATTTGGACAATTTGCGATTAACTAACCTACCTTCTCTAATAGTTCCATTACTTATGTTAAATAAAAATTAAAAATCATTGAACATACTTATTTATTACGTGTTATATAATTGTTAGTAAACATTACACTAATTAAAAAATTATTAAATTTGCATACAAAAATAACTACCAAACTTCAATCGTTACGGTACGGTGTATGTCAATATCATATTGCTAATTAACTTATTATACCTATACAGATATAAGTTTTTAAAAAATAAATAAAGTATATGATTATCCAATGCTACTTATATTATCAACAAAATAAATTTATATTTATCTATTTAATTAAATTAATTTTTTTCTTTTTACTTATTTTACGAATAAGTGAATAACATTATAAATAAATTGCAATTATGATAACATTTTCATAATATATACTATTGTAATAATTATTATTATTTATTATCTATAAAATTTAAATTGTCTTGAATGCTTATCATTACCTACGTTAATATTTTTAATCCTACTGCTCTATAATATTTGGAATATTTGGTTAGGAAATCTCAAATCCTTTTTATTTTCTTATCTAGTATCTGTATTGTAACAGTTTTCTACGACTTAGAAAGGTTATATCATATTTAATGCATGATATGTTAAAGAAAATGGAAATATGAAACTAATGAATATTTTAAGACATTCAGGTTATTTTCATTTTGTACAGTAATGTAGTTATATTACCTGTTTATCACGCCGTGCTACATAGTCATTTTATTAAAAAAAAAAAAAAAAAAAAAGATTGCCAATATTAACAAAAAAAAACCAAGATTTTTTTGTATGATAATCGATACTTTTTACATTTGAAAATATATATTTTAGTATGTTACTTATACTGTACATATACAAGTATAAAATAAATGTTTGGAGTACTTGATTGAATTTCTGATTTCAGATTTTAAAAAAAAGTAGTCGGAGGTAGGTTATAAAGCATATATTATTTTAATATGGTTATATTCAATTCTAATAATTTAATTCATTAGCATTGATTTTTGTGAGTCGTAAACTGGAACGTTGTTACCAATCGAAATATTCAGGAAAGATTTGGTTCGTACTATTATAATAAGTACTTTTTGATTTAAATTTTATTATTAATTTTTTGAAAGTTTTACGATTATTTAAAAGTTGTCTGAGTATGTAGTAAACTATGCGCTCCAGAAAGATGTTCGATCGGAATTCGCATTATTTTAAGAAAAAATAAAGCGTTCACAGTGCTTTTTTATCGAAATATAAACTTTTACTAAATTAAATGATAACTAAACAAAATACGCTATTATCATATTATTATATAACCTGTATAATAGGTATATATAGACAGTGGCTTAACTTCGGTTACATATTAATGGTAGACAAATTAATCTATTGATTGCAAACCTCTTTCCAAGGGTTGGTGGAGCGGCGTGGCACGGGCCATCATAATTCCCAGAGCGTTATACAGACGTCTTTGTATAGGGCGCAAAAGACATTTTTGAACGTTTGAACTGTTTTTTTCTTTTCTTTTATTACGAGACAAATATTGATTTCATTGATTTAAACAAAGAATACGTCATTTTGAATAAAAGATAGTTATTAAAGTAATACGGTTTATAATTTCTACTTTGCTTCTCTTAACTGGAATACCTTTGCGTGCACCGTAAATATTTTTTCTTCCTCAAAGGTTCACTCTTAGAAATATAAACGACGGTATAAAATATGCTTGTTAAATATCATTAATTAATTTAGTATAATATAAAATGTGAACTGCATGACGTTTATATACAGTCACAAAACGGTACCTTTATGACTTCGTTTTTTTTAGCATCTGCATCTCTCAAGGAGTAGCGATTAAGGAGATATATAATGTATAATAATACTAAGTTTAGTGACCCTAACGTCTCACTCTTTTGGTATAAATACGGCAATTCATATGTATGTAGTTTCAAATAGACTTATGTAATCTTAACATGTATAGATGTATAGAACATATAAATATAATACGTTATACAGTAAAAAAAAAAAAAAATTAAAAATTAAATTATTAAATTAAGCTAAAATTCATAAAAATCACAAAACAAACAGTACACGATTTACAATCAACTCTATAGTAATAATGTAAGTTGATTTTTCTGAATTTTTTTTTCAATTAAATGTCACCATTATTATATCGTATGAGTAATTCAAAGATTATAATCACTTTTTAATGGTTTAAACCTATAACCATTATAACCCAAATATAAATAATATATGCTTATAAACTAAAATCAAAGTCAAAATATAAATAACCAGTATTTAAAATGAATATTTACACAATATTTACATATTTATTGAAAAAATATAAATAGGGTATCTTTTAAAAATATTTTATCAAGAAATATCGTTGTTATAATATTAATTTTAATAGTGTTTTTAGATTATTTTTCATCCATACTAAATATCAATTGTTCTATATTACATGAACGTGGTAAATTCATTATTTACTTTCAGAAAATTGGATTAGAATTTTTTATTCAAACAAATAACAATAACAACTAATTGATCAGTTATAGAAGCTATTTTATTGTTAATTTCGAAAATAACAAATTGTTTAAAACGCTGAAAGTTGAATAATCTTTATCCTGTCGCTCGAGTAGTTGCTCACCTAAACTAAACGTCTGACTAACGTTTGCTGTTAGACGACTTTTATTTTCGTTTACTATCCTTTTCATATCTCGATCAAAAAAGTCTGATGTAACAATTAGGGAAAACGTATAGAATTCGCACAACCCTATATGGGAGAACGATAATCGACGAAATCATAATCGTTAAAAATTAATTCCGTGTTCGAAATACAAATCATCAACTCGGGAAATATAAATACCGGTGTTGGAAACCCAATTCGAGGGGAAAAAATTAAAAAACAAAACAAATAACGTTTTACTTAATATTATGTATTAGAACCGACAAAAAACATACACATCAAACAATATTACTTACTAGTGATGGTTGTGTTACGTTAGGTTATTGTTGGTGTAACGGCGAGCAAACAAATTTACGAAGTAGTCAAATAATAATAGTATAAGCACCCGTCGGCGTTTTCGAACCGATTAAACGCCGGTCGAAAAGACTATAATTTAATTCGTGTACGCAGTAAAATTCGTGTCACACCGACTCGAGCAGAGTCAAGCGTTTATACGTATATACATATATATGGTCTGCGGCTGGCGGGCTGGTTAATCCCACTGCAATGGTATTATATAATTATATATATATATATATACACACACGTGTAGCGTTTATATGTTATAGAGCCTAATCCGAGGATCGACGACATTTTTGTTTGTTTTTTCATTCGTCTTTTTTTTTTTAAAAAAAAAACCGTGACACTAATTTTTCACGCTACGGCCCGTCGCCCGTATAGTTTCCCTAACGATTCACCACATACCTGACGGATTTCGAATCCCCGACCGCACGAACTACGCGTTTATTATATTATTACAATGGTATGCACGCATTGTAATATTATTATAATGTCACATTTTTGGACGTTTTCTCGTTCTAATAGGTATACATATACTGCACCGGGAAATTGCGACGAGGGAGAAATCCGTCCTGCGGGATTCCGTCGTTATCGGTTGAGAAATGGGGAAGGAGAGTGATGGAATTGCGAGAGTCCACCATTTAGTTATTTACAAAACACATAGTATATTAATGCAGTTATTTTCTTTTTGGTTATTTCATATTAATCGCAGACACCCGAACTTCTGCTTTTTCGACATTGCGCATATTATCGTTATACTTTGCGTTTACATAAATCCATATAACGACATTTTTGAAATATTTAAAATGATTTTAACCCTGCATGTATCCTAACAATTCACAGAGTCTCTCAGAAAGGTGTTAGGACCGGATTTTCAGATTCTACGACCCTTATTAGGAAGTACCTGTTTAAATCTCCGATTGTGATGTAGGATTCCAAATGTCTGAGTTAAGTCTTTCCACATGACTGGTCAACAAGAATCAACTGACCATAGTATTAAACATAGACCATTAAGGTCGGTTTACTTCTTATTTCCTATTATATTTTCAATTTATTTAGGTTACCGGACGTTTTTGCAAAGGTTATTAATACATCTTAATTAGGTCTCAATGTGTTCTGTAAAAGTCGCGTAAGGAATTTATTTTGAATGTTTAAAAAATCCAATTTATATAAAAAAATGTGTTTTCTTTTCTATGGCACGATGACACTGACATAGAAATAAAATAACGATATTATTATGATATTAAATATTAATATAATGAATTAGACTACATTCAATATTGTTGGCAAAATTAATTTCAACTAGATAAATGGTTCTTATAATAATATGCACAATTTTTTTTAAAAGATGTTTTTACATTGTCTGTTATAGTAATCTACCATATCTACTGATGAAGTATATACTCGAAACTTTGTATAAATACAGATCACGAGTCCCCTTGTTTTTCACTCTGGTGCATTTATTTTTTGTTTAAAATGAAATATCATTGTATTTTTAGTTAAAAATATCAAATTTCGGATTTTATTCAAATAAAACACTGACACATTTAACTGTTTAGTGACTAAATGTTATATTTAAATTTTTAAACTATTTATATTTAACATCGATTAAGGTTGAAGCGTTAAATCACTATTCATTTATAGCTTTGATGTACTTGAAATGTTTCTTTGAACACTTTACTAAGTGGTCTAAAAGCACATTATACACAGTATATATAACATGATGTAAATATATTTGTTAAAATTGAAGTGAGCTTAATAATATTATTGTATTTAATAAAGATTTAATAAAACGACTTTTTTTGGATTATAATAATACTGTAATATAATTGTGGTATAATTTATATTCCTAATCTTCAATTTATTGAACTACTTCGGAAATAATATTACACGATATATATAATAAAGCTTTGTGAGCGAGTTACTAAACGTGTAAATTTAAGTCCTATTTTTGATTCACCATGGATCTCATAAATGTATGCCTATTATTATAGGTAATACCACGTAAACATTATTTAAAGTGGGTCACACTAATTGTATATTGTAAATGATAAAATATAATATTGTAGTGTGCACACAAACGTGCTTACAGTGTTTGAATACCACCATTAATGGTTTATTATTTTAACAGTATTGTGTATGCACGTTCCAAGTTATATAATATCAATTAGAATATGGTTTTGGGGTGTAATTCAAGGTATGATTTTTGGAAAAAGGGACTTTTTAAAAAAAAAAATCGTAATAATACGATGTAGGTATACAACGTCCCTTGTATTCTAAATCACCCCCGTGTATGTTCTGTTGTACTGAGAATTCATTTTGAAACTAAAACTAATTATCCCGCTTAAAAATACAAAGACATACGTCTTACGAGTTCCACCAAATGAACCTACAGGGCAGGTTGACAGGGAAGAACCACTTTGTATAGTTGAAGTTATATACCTATACTATTAACGTACACTTATGTATACACTTCAGTCTCTAAATTGCATAATCAGTTTCAGTTCATACGCATATATTATTCAAGTGTATATAATAAATATATTTATAATACGATATGCGTGTTTTCCAGGACCGGCGTTCTGGGGCTTGATAAATCCCGAGTGGAGCCTCTGCAACAAAGGCCGACGACAGTCACCCGTAAACTTAGACCCGGAAAAATTGCTCTACGATCCCAACTTGACTGAACTGCACGTGGACAGGCAACGGGTGAGTCGATGTATATTTAATGTATTAGTAAGCTTAACAATAAAACATATTACCATCGCAATGAACAAGAAACACATTAAAATATCTTTTCACGTCTGTACAAAGAAAAAACTATATATATAGCTTATATTTTCTATAACGTGATATTCTAAAACAACGTATTTGTCATACGATTTCGTGTTTAAACTTTAACAAAGATTTTTACGTTAATTTTTCTCTTTTATTTTTTGTAACTATTATAGCTATTACAGTTTATTACTCATTGTAAAAAGTCCATTTAGGTTAAGTGACACTTTCGTAACTTTCATGTTTAAACGGAAAAATTTTCAAAGCTTTTAAATAAATATAATTATAAATAGTTATTAATTTGTTGACATAATTATAAAAATACTAAATAAACTTTAAATACCTATAAAAATATATATATATATTTTATTTTTGTTCATTATACGAGACAATCTATCATTTAAAACCTCATAATTCATTCGACGTGGTACATTTCAAAACGCAAAGGTTCAACATAAACTATAAGTATATCTATATGAATTATTCGATCCTTTTAAATGTTTGGTATTTTGTTATTTAAAAAAAATAATAATAAATAGTTGTTGGTAACATTTTAACAAACTAAGGTAATGATATACCAATAATTTAGAATACAATATAAAGAATTCAAAATATAGATTTACTCAGCGTTAATAAAACCGATGCACGAGGTTCAAAACTAATATTATAACTTCTGTTTTTTTAATTTTTAATACTGTAACCTAATCTAATCGATAGCTTAGAAATAAACGCTAAATAAATATAATTACAAATTTTAATGAATTTTTATTCATATATGTTCTCAAATGAATTTAAGCGATAAGTTAAATTTTTTGTTACCTGCAGAATAAATAAAATCATATTTTTGTATATAAATTAATTGTATGAATTAAGCAGTACCCAATATACGGAGATTTTTGAATATCAACAAACATTTTTTTGGGGAAAAAATACATATCAAATCCACATTTATACTATACATTTAATATAAAACTCAATCAACAACATTATACTATAAACTATATAGTTACATCTTTATTTGATTTTGTTGTTATTGTGAGAAGGAGAGTGTTGTGCCATTAAACGACTGAACTTTTGACTAAATTATACGTTACTGATAATACTCAGTACAAAACAAAAAGTTATATTTTATACAAAACGTGATGTTATTACGAATCATCTAATACAATAATAGTATGTTACTATGAAGGTCCAAAAATAATGCATAGTCGATCTCATCAGTGAATGTTAAGAATTCACAGAGCCAATTTATTTATTTTAATATAGGTATCTATGTATTAAATATTTATAAATTTAAGTACCTATTTCAAATATTAAACGCTGCTCGTTAAAAAATTTTAGACAAATTTAAACATTTTGAATAAATAATAAAAATAATTATTAAATACTATTATGATCTACAAACATCTATAATATCACAAAAAGCCCTTCTTTTTACAGATGCATTTTATTTTGAAACACTTTATTTTTACTATCACAACACCTTGTTCCTCATCTTTGGGAACAGATGTTGCACATACGTCATTTAAATATCTGTATTACCCAACAATATACTATAATCTATTTATCTATTGTTTTCATTTTACTTCAGTGAAAATATTTTCAATTATTTTTTTGTAAAAATCATTGGTCTAGTAGATTAGTATACAAACTCTTTCACAATTATAATATACTAGCTGTTACTAGATTTTACATTTATATAGAATATATATATTATCTTAAATGACAAAAAAAAAAATATAATACTCAACGAAAATAATTTAGTCCAATTAATTATCATAATAACTATTTTATTATAATATAATATAATCAATGACAACGATATATTATATAAATGAAAAAAATCTCAGATTTCCCGATCTGAGACAAAATGAGCCACCTTATTGTGAAACCCTATATGGTTTGAAACCCGAAATTACACACTACCCCCTCCCCAAGTTTAGAAAAATCTATTTATACAACTTTTATTGAAAGTAGTTTACGAGTTTATAGAGAGAAAAGAAAAGAAAGATTAACAAAATATAAGTAGACAGATTATAATTTATAATATAACTACATATATCAGTGTACTATTTAAAATCAATATTGTTAATCGTTTTTTGTATCGTTACAGGTGGACGGTATGATATGCAATACCGGCCACAGCGTTATGTTCTATCTGGAGAACGGCACCAAGAACCACATAAATATCACCGGTGGACCGCTTTCGTACAAATATCAAGTGTATGAGATACACATACACTACGGTCAGCAGGACGAAATGGGCTCCGAACACTCGATCAATGGTTATTCGTTTCCGGCAGAGGTATACAAATCAATATTAAATTTACGAGCGCGTTTTATCATTTATCAGTGCTATGATCACACTGTGTTTGACGTGCGATACTTCGTTCAAAATTATAATATATATTTACAATGTAACATTCTATAGAACTCATCGCATATAGTCATTAATTTGCCTCTCACTCAACAACAATACAGTAGAATCTCGGTAATCCGACCGTTTGATAATCCGGTACGTCCAGTAAGCCGGCAATATTATCCTATATTTATCTGACAAATAACCATAAAGTTATTATATTGTCGTAAACAAAAAAACAAAAACAAATTGATAATTTTTTTTAACTTGCCAATAAAAAGATTAATTGAAAGTAGTATGTACGGTTATTCATTTTTTAATATAAGTAAAAATGTAAAATTCAATAAGTAAAAATGCTTTTTGATTAATCCGGAAGTAGCGTGTTCTGATAATATCTGTCAGATTATCAAGATTTTACTTTATTAATTTAAGTGTACGAAACGCTAATACAGTTTATATATTCTCAGCGGAGCGATGCGTCTATTGTATATTATTGGTGTTACAATAATGCATATTTGTTTTTATTATTATTATTATCTAATATATATTTTTCTATCTGTGTACACTTTTTATGAGAGAAAGTATGCTTACATTTCTGTAATTCTAATGTAGTTTCAAGTAGTAAATTTGATCTAGTCAGTACATCGAGAAAGTGAAGTGTAGAATTCTTCAGTACTTGCCAAATAGTTATCAAAATCATAAATAAATAGTTATACTTAAAATTTATTATTTTATTAGTTACCACAAGATATTTTAATATTAACATGTTAGTTTTTAATAATTATAATAATAATATTAAGTTTTTAATAATGTAACGGTTTGTTTTAGTTGGGAATGAGATTATTTCTGAATTATTTTATTTCGCGATAAAAAAAAATGCATATTTATTATAATTTACATACTTTCATCGAAATATGTATTATAGTTTTAAAATTAATTCAATATTTGAAAAAAAAAATATATTTAAGCCTTTAAGGTATCTAAATATGTTTCGCACGTGCTGTAAATTAACTGCCAGATTAGGTTATAGGTTAGTAGTGATATACCTTGAATTTTGAATAATGAAACTTTTATTTTCTATACGAATAATATTGGTGGTCAAACACAACGTAAGTACTTAACGGAACGGGGGAAAATGAAAATGCTCATTTCAAGAACAAATAATTTATACCAAGTGCCTACTATTATTACACACTCTCATTTTAAACCAATACACACGCTAATAAAACTGTATTCGGATTTCAAATAGGTTTAACGATATATACTGTTATGATATTATATGAATATCGTATGTTATATTATTTAACGATAACAAACCACTACGCCTGCGGAAAATCAGATGGAATTTATAAGTGTTAGGTATAAAACGCTCTTTGCTCAAAGCGGCCAACAAACTGTAACGTTCTCGAATAACACATTTAGCAGTTCACCGTTTAGCTTAACTCACGATACATGTTTTTTGTTTAAAATATTTAATTACGTATAAATTAGATACCTATTCTATTGATTTGCAAGGAATATAACAAGTGTTGTACGTGTTTGAAGCATTAAATATATACTATCTAGTGCAGGTGGTCCCAACCTTTTTCAATTTGCAGGCCACATTCGAAATTTATATTTATACTGCAAGCCATAAATTCCGGTTCGTTTTTATAAAATATACAATAGATTTTTATATCATATAATTTGAAAACATTAATAATACTAATTGAATTTATGACTCTTATCGTGTGTGTTTAAATAGTACTGAATATTTCCACGCTAGTCGCTAGTTTGCTTTTCATTATTCAAAACTACGGTTCGCATTGTTTTCTAGTTCACAAAATAAAATAAATTATTTACATTTTAATTATTATTATTAAAATGTCTCACAATTAAAATCGCAAAATTGATACTGAATGTCGTGATATCGAACGATATTGGTTAAATAAAACGAGCCCAAATTCTACACTAATTTATTTATATTTAATATTCTAAAATTTAATGTTTCCTGTTCCATTAAAATTAAAAACTATATTAGGATATTTTGTAATTATAATTTGTATACATTTTAATTTTTATTTATACCAATAGAGTTTCCGTATTTTATAAAATAATCACGGGCCGATTAGAATATTTCCGTGGGCTGCGGGGTGATCATGCCTGATCTAATACACCCTATAGCAGACTGCGTTATTGTAGTGTTAAGCAATTATAACCAAACAATTATTTTAATAACATGATAGATAATTTATTTAAATGCGATCTAGATAAAAGATATTAATTCAAATATGTATTTAGATAATAGATAAAAAATTACAAAATTTGTTTAGACAAATAAAATATAATTTAAAACTTGAATATTGTAAAATAGAATTTTTTTTCTTTAACTATAAAATTGATATACAAGTGTCTAGTATACATTTGTACGCTTTTAAATACGAATCTTTTAAACACGAATTTCTATGAACGTTTACAATGAACAATATATTTTATTATAAAAGAATGACAGTAAAACACATATGATCAATATACATAAAATAACTAAATTAAATGAAAATAAAATCGAATAAATAATAGGTTATATAACTATGAACATGCATCCCACAAAAATAAATGTTAATTATGTATTAGAAAAATACCATCATAATGATACGTATAGGTACTAATTAGTTATTTCTACTAATTTCTGTTTAAAGTAATGCTGATTCTTGTGTTTATTACGTTACAGTCTCGATGTTCCTGTAATGATCGTTAAACTTACATTTGTCATTTTAGAATTGACAAAATCATAATATAGGTACATTAATCAATAAATTAATATTACAATATTTTAAGTTATGCACGTAGTTCCTTATAATAACTCATTTTTTTTCCAGACAAAAATTATATAGAAAACAAAATATTTATAATATTCTTACACACCATTCATATTCATAGTTATACACTATCACAACGAATATGTTAAGTAACTATATAACTAACTTCATAATATTTTAAAGTACTGCGATTACCAAGTACTTAACAAGCCAAAATAAGTATTATTATTTCTAATATCTCTATAGTATAGATAACGTAAACTAGGAATATCTTACTGTTAAATAAATTTAAAAAAAGGCCAAGTATGTAATAGCAACAGTAGTTGCACTGAGATTATGTATTTTAGATATTACTATACCATTAAAAACACGTCGTTCTAAATGTAATATTGGTCGAATTTCCACGAAAATATCCTTATGTGAAACGTGGTGGCAATAAAAATAACAATGATATAATGTTATATTATACTTCATGCGTCTGGTCTGTGACACCTTCGTGACTTCTAATCTCTCTCTTTCTTTCACAGCACACACGTAGTTTTGTGCTTAACGCGGTCGTACACGTTTTAACGCAAAGCCGCGATCGTGCAGTGCTTTTGCTTTTGTCCAGAGCACAGTTTATAGAACAGGGTGGTTCCCGAACTTTTTTTTTTTAATTTCCCAGCACGCGAAAAACGTTTATAAACATTTTCGGCGCTAAGAAAAGTTTCGTGATTTATTTAATACTTTTTGATAGGATACTAAATTGGGCGTGGTATAATAAAGTTTAACGATTCGAAGAACGATTGGAATCGATTCCGTCAGACGACATATTATAGCCATTGCTTTCGTATATAACATATTATATTATACATTGTATGATATTATTATCGTGATCGTAATTTTATATCAGTATTTTATTTTGATCACAGCTTCAGATATTCAGTTTCAACTCGCAGCTGTTCGCCAACTACTCGGATGCGGTGCAGAGATCACATGGCATCGTCGTTCTATCATTACTATTACAGGTACAGTAGCAGTACATAATAATTTTTTATTATTATTATTACTTTAATCACATTTTTCAAATCAATTTTATTGAACGACATAATAACTGTCTACGATAATATTTCAGCGAGAAATTTGTATTGTAAAAGATGGAAATTAAATGATTAGAAAGTTTAAATTAAGTTTAAATAATATATATTTTTTTTTTAACTTCTAATATTTACAATAGACAGATTATTATCATTTTTTTTTTCAAATAGATTTAAAAATAGTCTACCGAGTTAAAATTAAAGTATTTTGATTTAATGATTTTTATAAAATAATTAGTTATACTATGTTTACAGTGTTAAACGAAAATAATTAATGACTATTAATATCGATAATATTATCTCTGATAATAATTAGTTAGTCTTAATTTCTAAGTATGTTTCTTGATAAAATATCTTGTTAGGCTAATGATGGTATATCTACTTAATTTAACTACTTTACTTGAGTTAATTGTTTACATTAATTTGCTCACGTTTGTGTAGTATGTAATAGAATCGGTCCCGAAAAATAAAGCCAACTCTGAAACGTACTATATCATATTATAAATTATAATATTCATCACGCGCGTCCGCAACGATGAAATAATGTTTCGCAATGTGTCATGTCTTAACAATAAATGGTGAAAAACCATTCAACCCGTCAGTTTGGATGCTTATGTTATTATTATCATCGTATCATACGATTTTGAGCGGAGAGCGGAACTTCGCAATATTGTCGTTTCAAGGCTCGAACGATGTACATTCATTTAAACGCAAACGGGAATAAACTCTTTTCAGAGGTTATATTTTGTTGAAAAATAATTGATTAGATTCTAACTGTGTTAGAATGCAGACATTTGGAAAACGTATTATTTAAAAAAAAATATTTACTCCAAAAATATGCGTTAGGAAATCAAATTGTTAGAAAATATTATTTTGGAATCGTATTATAAGATATTTGGAAATATATTTTATTGATATAGTATATTAACTTAGAAACATATTTTTCATAAAATTCTAAAACCCAATTACATATACATTTCCAACGAAATAATTTCCACGAAAAAAAAAAGTTTTGAGCAAATATGATTCCGAAAAAATATTGTACGCTATCATACAGTTCCAATAACAAATTATGTTTCATATGTATTTTTTATAAAATTTTATTTCCGAAATAAAGTAACATTTTAAATGAATTACGATTAAATAACGAAAATAATATGATTTTATAAGAATACGGTTCCAACATATATTTCTAATAGAATATTTTTTCACAAAAATACAAACCCAAATAAACATTTTTAACTTTTTTTGCACGCCCCTACGATTGTCAAAAATTCAGATGATTAAAATTGGATAGATTTAGACCTAATTGCATTTTGTGGGAAAATAATTTGTTATAACGAAATAATTTAAGAAATATTTTATTGAAAAATATTTCATCAATTTAATTTAAAAAAAAAAACGATTGATATTTTGAAAAAAAACAGAAAATTATTCGTTTGTACTTTGTATCCTTATTTAGGTAGGTATACAAATAATCCCGTCGAAACACATATTATTATAACCTAATTTTCACTTAAGTATATAACTATTTTGTGTAATCAAAGCAAACCACTTACACTATATTTCATACATGTGTATAATATAACACACAAATAGAAATGTTAAATGATTTTATAAACGTTTTGTTGCATTATATTGTAGTCTAGCTACTCACAATAATATAGTACTTTTAGGAAAGGAATGTTTACTTAATTATGACAAATCGCAGTTGAATTAAACAATTGTCAATCTTGGTATACAAAAATATTTATTAAAATACTCGATTTTCAATAAACATTCAAACTGTGCACTTTTAACACTAAATATTATCATTAAATCCAATAATTTCGAAATATGTGCCAATTAATATTGTAAGCATTTGATTACAAATTCACAAACATTATGCATTTTCATTTGTACTTACTTAGTACCTATACAATAAAATTAAATAGATTAAAATATATGCAAATGTATACATGTTCTCTCTTAATTATATGTATAAACTATAAAGCGCTTCATTCTTATTTCAATCATAATTTTTTGAAAGAATATTTATTTATGGTAAATCTGATATCACTTAGTGTGAAATGTTTTAATAGGATAGGACTATGAATGGAATAGGGAGTTTAGATAATCAACCATGACATTAGAGTTAACATGAGAAATTATAATGTGATGAAGTTCAAAAATATTTTATATGAGGACTTTAATTCTTGTTTTATCGGATTATAAACGCCCGGTAGTGATATAACTACCGTCTGAAATCTTCATTGATTAAT
This sequence comes from Aphis craccivora, assembly GCA_009835225.1. NCBI lineage: Eukaryota > Metazoa > Arthropoda > Insecta > Hemiptera > Aphididae > Aphis > Aphis craccivora. The sequence continues at coordinate 49,162 of VUJU01000328.1, read as the reverse complement.
TTTAAATTGTATAATTATATATTTTTTTATTTACGCTTTAAAGACTGCCGTATTTTGGAAAAAGATTAGAAATTAAGTTATGCAATTAAAGCTATTAAAAATCTGTAATATCTGGATTTTAACGTGTTAATGTTGGTCAATAAGTGAGACAAAGAGGAGAAAGATCTTTGTAGTTTTTATTTATAGTAAAATTGTGTATGACTAAATTCCTCGTAGATTAAAAACATGACAATATCAGAAAAGGTGTTTCGCATTATAGTCACTTCCGACTAAATTTGTTTTATTAATGTTGTACTTATGTAGACTATGATAATTTGGTGTTGTCTTATAAGAATATATAGTTACAATTATGATAGCGATATTATTTAATTAAGTAGTTAAAGTATAGAATTTCAAATAAGGTTGGAAAAAAAATCGAAGTGAATGAAAGATGATCGACGATTTAATTACAGTATTCACTCCACCTTGCACAGTGTTGTCCGGGTGATTGATTTTTAACAATTTTTAACCAAGAGTATGGACGGAAGAATATTTGGTGAAGTGGGTTTCCTTATAAGAACGATTTCTATGCGTTTGTAATAAAGCACGGTTTCTATTATTATTTATCTTCGAGCCATATATAGAAACCAAAATTAAAATCCTAAAAATACAATAACAGTATTTTACCATATATTTCGAATTTATTTCTTAATATTCAGAAATATAATACTTTTTTGATTTACGGATCTTGTTGTTCGATTGACTTAAATTTATCATTAGATTTAAGTTCAAAAGTGTCGGAAACGCAGTCAGTATCTTATAGGCATAGTTTTTGATATAAAAATTACATTTAATTTACATAATATAAAAATTCTTGATTTTGTTAAACATGTCTATGTCGGTATAAAATATAAAACAATCAGCAGTATTTTTACTATGTTTTAGTATATTCTGTTCTGTTTCGGAATAATATGCATTTATTCCGAGGGAACCACAAATACCATTATTAACTAAAATTAATCTTTTATAGCGCGTTTAATGTAAGTTCTTGTCGTCTACTGTGCATTTATAAAAAAAAAAAGTATTAAAATACTTAATTATTCTCAACTTGTTTATCCAAAAGCAAAGGTAAATAAGTAAAATAAATGCTTCTCCCAAACTGCATTCGTTTAATAGTTCCTTATTTTTCTTCACTTAATAAGATTTCTTTAATTTGTTTCAATATTATACATGTAACATGTAAGTAGGTATCACATGCTACGATTCTAATCACTCTCGCTCACTGCAAAGATGATACGGATTACCAACTAAGTGTAGCTTTTCTCTTCTTTATAACACTAAACAGTAAACACCCACCATCTTGAATATTATGTTCACAAACATAAAATTTTTCATATATTATAAGTTTAACTATACCAGCCAATAATTTTTATAAATAAACGTAATGCATATTTATTTTTACCACTGATACAGTCTTTCTCGGATCCCATTTTAATTAAGATGGTCCATATGATGATATCATACCTAATTATGTATTCGATAATTTGTATGTATCATTTTCCATTGATCGCAATCTAAAGTGTATAATTTTACGCCATCGAAATTGGTAGGCCAGGCGCACGATACCACATCCTAGATACATATACAAATGAGCTTGCAAGTGTAGTACACATATAACTAGTGTATCAATAGTAGCTGCTATAATATTAATATGAATTGTGCATTTTTGATTTCGCGCGCGCCTTTACGGATGACAGGACATATCGGACGACTATGGGTGAACTGCAAGTGGAAGGGAGGCGAGACTGAGCTACGGGTGGCGAATTTGCACATACAGGACACGTTAAAACCACCGATCCGGAAATAACGCTTTAAACTATCGGGCCCTTCCGCGCCACCGACCGATGCCACCCCTTCAGTGCAGACCAATTCCGGCTCGTGATCGTTTGATTTTATTTGACCGAAAAAAAAATTACATAAATAAATATCGACTATATACTGACGAGATAGTGTATATTGGGTGTTATTATTATGTTACGCGTGGAATCGATTATCTTTCGGGATGAAAATTTTCGAAACTCTGAACACTATAATCTGATAATTATCATAGACACTACATCTCCACACGTTTTACTGCGATTTAACGACGTTCTGATGTTAATGACATTTATACAACCAATCCGATGTATTAAATGATAGGTTATCGTCAACAATTGTATCATGCAACAAAAATGTCTACCATCGTTTTGTATACGGTGGTAGATCCATTTAACCGTGATTGCTAAATACTATTTTTTGTTTGGCCAAATTAACTGCTAACAGTCATAGTTGGAAAATGTATGGGTCCTTGACCATAATATAGCGTATTCGATTAACCTATTCGCCGAACAATTCAGGATACGCTACTACGGAATAATATTTTAGTCCAATGCAAATTTTTATTTTTATAAATTTCATATTTTGTTTCTTTTACCGTACAAATGATATTATATAACTGATTTGCATGCATTGTATTAATCATTTCCAATATTCAGCATTTTTAATCAAAAGTAGAGTTTGTAATTTGAGTTGTAGTTATCTGTGGTTAAATAGGTTAATATAAAATTTGACAACAAAATATAAACATTTTACAAAATATAAGAAATAAGTGAAAATTACAAAATGTCTTATGAGTCTATGTATGCTGCGGTTATATTTTTGGTATTGGAGTTGATAGTTCATGTCACGTAACTCATTTTACTGTATAACGAACATCATTATTATCTATTCATTTAAAATTTATATTATACGGGCTTGAAGGTTAATTTATCTTGAGAGTGTTATGAGTACCTACATTTTGGGGTGCTGAGCACCTCCACCACCTCACTCTCCTAGTTGCGCTTATGACAATATCATTTTATGAACGCTTTAATTTTACAACGTTGTATTTTTTTAAAAAAAAAATCCATTTCTAAGTATATTATACTTACGTGTTTTTTGTTTTAATTTGGATACTTTAATTATTATTTTTTGATGAGTAAAAAAATAATGCAATTGTGATGTGCGTGTGCGATAGTCATTTTCCGAGTAGTGAAAAACATTATCTTGATTCTTGACTGATATTTTATAAAAATTTGTATTACTTATCGATAAAAAAAAAAAAAAAAAAAAACGTAATGAAGTTAAAGTGTTTTACGTATTTTTATAAGGATAATATTATACTAATAGGTACTTTTAATAAATACATAATGATTTATAATTATAACATAACATCATACATACTCCGTGTTACTATAATATATAAATGTGTTGACTGAAGTTTTCAGTACCTACGTGTTGGTACCAATATATCTTATAAGGGGGGTACCAATTTAGTATTGTTGTGAATCGCTCAGTGGAAATGAAAATGTTATATAGCCCATTAAGCTCAGCAATTATTTAATTTATAGCTATAAGTTCTGAGCACTTGAGAAACCGAATTTCCCATGATCTATTAAATGCTACCGCACGAGTATTATAACATCGAAACTGAAAGTTTTAACAAGATTTTAATGTGTTTGTATGTGCAGTGTATAATATATATGTATTATGTATATTATGTTTTTGTAGATTTAAAAGGATAATAATTTTAACTTTGAAGTTATTAATTTTGTAGAAACAATGTCTTACAAACACATTAAGTCTTTAAGTTTCAGAACTAAAGAACGAAATTATTTATAAAGTTAAATTTAAAATCAACAATAAGCTTAATGCACATTATGTGAGTGCTCATCTGTATTCTATGCGAGATTATTAATTCAACAGATACGTATTCTTTTTAACTATTAGCCGAAGGAGGAAAAAAAGGCGAAATATTACGTTGTTAGAATTAATGATTTTTTTTTTTTTAATAAAAATAACTCGTTGTTAACAATAAAATAATCCATTTTATATTTTACATGTTGCAATTCAAATGTTTATAAACAAACGAATCCTGTTTTCTAACAATGACAATATTATTTCTTTATAAGAACTAAAATTTTATACTTCCTAAGTATATTAATCCTAATAAAAAATTATCCTCGAGTTGAATTTAACGTCATTGGTATTTTTTTTTAGATTCTGAGCGGAGCGATGAATGTATTGATTTTACAATGTTGTGTGTGTGTGTGTGTTTTTTTTTGTGTCTGTGTACACGAGAAAGTGTCGAAATAATGCTTCAATTTCAAACTATGGGGGAGGTTTCCGATGTAAAAGTGAATATCCTTGGAGCATTATAGAGGTCAAAAGTTAACATTTTCCAACAGTTTTAAAAAAAAAAACAAAAAAAAAATAACGGAAAAACGGGAATTTTTACGCAAAACCAGTTTCCGACCAAATCGATTTTTTTATATGGTTGTAATTCAAAAACTAATCACTGTAAATACTTGAAATTTTCACCAAAGGTTTATGTCAGTGTTATATATACAGTTCAATTTTCAAAAAATTTTGACTTTTTTTGAGTTATTTATAGACCACTGAAATTTTTGATATTTTTGAGAAATTTATTTGAAGTGTCGATAAAAAAATTTTGGATGACCAAAAAATTTTGAAAATTTAATACAAGGTTCCTTATGAGTTGTTCTTAATTGTAGGTAGCTAAAAAAAATTAAAAATCGTTAGTTACAATTTTTTTTATAAGCGTTTATAGTCCAAATTTTTACGAAATCTGTCGAAAACTCGAAAATTTGCAAGTACTCGTAATTTTGAAGTTGAAAAATCATAAAATTTTTTGTGTTTATAACTAAGAATTAAAAATACAACCCTAAGTTTTCCATAAGTTTTTCTTCAAGTAGCTATAGAGAAATTCCAAAGCATCATTATAGGAAGAATTTTAAGTGAGTGGATTTTAAATTTTTACGAAATAGCGTAACGATAACGATTTATCCTCAAACGATTTTAAACATTTGTTATTATTCAAAAAATATCAATCGTAGATACTTGAAAATTTTACCAACTATTTAGATTGGCGTTTTCTTTACGTGATTCAATTTTCTTAATATTTTAACTTTATTGAGCTATTCATAGACAACTGAAATTTTCATTTTTTTTTGATGTGTCGATAAAATTTTTTTCCGTCTAAAAACACTTGACAACTTAATACAAAGTTCCTCATAAGTTATTCTTATTGTGATTAAAAAATTATAAGAATGCATAGGCACAATTTTCTTTTATTAGCATTTGAAGTTCAAATATTGACAAAAATTCGTCAAAAGCATAAATATTTGCAAATTATTTTGAAGTTGAAAAATCATAAAAATTTTTGTATAAGTAGCTGAGATTTGAACATTCAATACGAGATTTTCCGTAAGTTTAGCTTATAATAATTATAAAAGAATTTAAATTGTAGTATATTCAAGCCATTAAAACATAAACCACCTTTATTTCACCAACCATTCAAAATTATATTCTAGGCGGCTGACGAATCATCTCCGTTCAGAATCGTTTTTCGTATTAACGATACCTATCATTAGATTCAAATTTAACACTCCTGTAATATATAATAATTATCCATTTGGCACCTAATGTACAGCAGAGCGGTACCCACTTACCCCCTTTTTTTTTTGTGAATAATGTATTCTGATTTACGACTTATGATTAGGACTTAGGATATAGTACGTAGACATCGATCATACAGAATGAGCAGAATTTATTATCTCATTAAAACCAACCATGACTTATGCACGTATTACGCATCTGGGAGATTACGGTTTTTGTATAATTTTAAATGAATATACGAATAATTTCATTATTAAATTATTGTAATTTTCACTATCTCTAAAAAAGATTTTCGTAAACTATTGAGAAATATACATTCAACATATTTCGTAATGTTATAACTGTACAGCGCTTTTTAATGTTTACCATCTATTATAAGCCCGTGATTTGTCAATGTATCGATGTCCAAGACTTTGACTACAATCAGAACAAATTCCACAATATACTGTCAACAGTATGAGAATCATGTTAATTATCTTTAATTACACGATAATTATTATTCTTCATTAACGAAATAATGAATAAATAATGATAATACATAGTAATAATTTTTTGCGATGGAGTAAATCTAGGAATTTAAACAAACTGATTTTGGTGCATCACGTTTTGGTGTTTTACACACATAAAAAGTTTTCAAAATAAATTCACTTTTCTAATATATTTCTAATATAGGGTATGTTGAAGTTAAAGCTTGCAGCATTGAAGACTTTTAGAAGAGATATTAAGAGAAGAGATTAATATTAAAAGGATTACGGAACCGACGCGTGTCTTCAAATGTCGAACTGAAATTGGTATTTGGTTATAATATTAATAAGAAATTTAAAATCATATCTTTGTATGAGACTATAATTACCTATACAAAAGTATATACATTTGATTTTTTTTTTAGTTCCTATCATGATTGTATAGAAAAAATACAGTCAATAGTTTTACTGTCTTCAATTATTTAGAGTTTAAAACATATTTAAATTTACTTACCAATAATTAATGATAATATTTACGATTATTATTATTTTTTTTTTTTCATTGAAAACAATAGTCAGTACAACATATTATTTTAAATTTTAAATCTGTGGTCTTTATTAAAAAGGAATAATAATAATAATCATCGAGACTAAAATTAATATTATTTCATACGTTGTTTATGTTCACTTTAAAATTATATCAAAACAAATCATGACTTTCCCCCATCACCCGAAGCGTACATAAAGAATATAGTTAATTTTGTTTTAATTTGTTATCGGTAATAATTATTGTGCCTATCTGTTTAATATTGTACTATTTGTAGTTTTTGCCGTAATCCGGGGTGTGTGAAACGGACATATTTTTACAAGTAGGGAGGTAAGACATTGTGTAAAAACAATAGAAAAGTATAATCTGAATGCCTACCATATTGAAATTAAGGGTTACGAAACAACACTCTGTATGAATATGTGTCAGTATGTGTATCAAAATAACAGCAATAAAACAACATGGGACGATCAATATAAAAGTTAATTAAAACGAATATGTCATTCATTTATTTATTATTATTATTATTTTTTTTTGTTTTGTTTTTTTATAGCTTATAAAAAAAATATAAAAATATTGTATTACAATCGGTGGTTGAAGCCAATATAATAATTAATAGCAACGAAAATACCCGACCGGGTGTGGTCGAATATTCAGCTCATTCTGCAGCCACCCCGGAAAACGGTTGTACAATGTTACGGTGTGTTATTCGCTTAGCGTAATTTATTGAAATAATGCATTTTAAACATTTTGAGGGATCAAATTCAAGAATCAAGAGAACGATTTTTGAAAAGTATATCGTGTCTAATTTATATCATGATATGTCTATGTTCTCTAGTGTGATGGAAAAAAAATGAATTCATCTTATTAAAATACATCAAAATATTAAATAATAATCTTGCACTTTATAATTATAATTAATTATTGTTGTCATAATATTAAAGCTCATATATTCACATTAAATTTTCTTATTTTACAATTTAATGAAAATTCGACTTTTAAAATTTAAGCACATTCTATCATGTTAAAAATTCTTTACAAGTTATGCGATTTCCCTGAGATGTATATAGTCAACAGTGATGTTTGTATACCTTTTAAATAGGTGCATTATAAGTAGGATAATATTATAATAATATGATTAATATTAAATAATAGTATTGTGTTTTGAATAAAAATTACGTCTCAATGTACCTATTTTGCCTAGATATTACGCCGTGTTACTTAAAAACTTAAAAAAAATATAATAAGACCTAAAATTTGGTGTTAGAACCTAATAACTAACTTTACATTAATATTTCATTAATTGAATATTTATATTGATATGCTTACATCTCTATTTTTTAACAAAATGTTTATACAATTAAAGTTATCATCATTGTCTTAAGATTAATACAATATATTTAATGTCTTCAGATGATAGTGATCAGATATTTTATAAGTTTTAAACCACTATATATATTGGTTTTTAATTTTAAATTTTATTCACAGAAATAAATTTATTAAATGAAATAAATTATATTAAAGATAGATATGATTAAAACATTTTTTAGTTTTCGGTGTTTATTTACATTTGTGCGTAAACGAGAACGCGTGCTCTCATACCAATAGCTACAATAAAACGGTATCAAATGACCATTAGCATTTACGACTTTTATGTAATAAAAAATAGGACAAGCAAAGCGTTAAAACACTCTCTATTTATGTTTTTGCTTTACCCAAGCGTTTTAGTTGAATTTAAAGACAAAGTTGTTGTTTTATTAGTCACCCACCTAGGATCTTATCAACATACGATAGCCCCATGTCGAACTACATTTATATATACACGAAGTATATGTAGCTGGGTAAATTATTACAGTACGACTACACAAATATTATTATTATGTAATACGTGCGTAATCGCAGATAGCGATCGATTCGGGCGTTTTGAAACGAGAGGTGTGTTTTACCGGACTGGAAACCGTTAAGACGACGGGAAACACAAAAAGTTTTCAATAAAATCGTACGTGGTGAAAAAACACGGAACAATAAAAAAAAAATCGTCCTGCATTATGGTCCTGTCCGAAATCGCGTTTTCTCGTGGGACGTGCAAAAAAACAGGACGGAAAAACGACTTGGGTGGAGGATGGCAACAGTTTTAAGTATTCATCGTGTACGCACTCTTTCGATCCCACTGCCAAAAAGAAATACAACAAAGATACGTGAGTAATATGGGGAATAAACATCGCACTCGATTCGTACTGGAAACATGTCCTGGAATTTGATGTATTTTTATTATTATTGTTTAGTTTTTGAACAATGACCGAGATTTAGTCGTGATTTCTTCAATGCTGCAAAAATGATAACGGGTTTTAATTAAAAATAAGAACTTTTCATCTTACTTC
>VUJU01000328.1:11035-33473 GCA_009835225.1 Aphis craccivora | reverse complement strand
AATACAAAATTGATTTGAATCGTAAGAGGTCAATTAAATATGAATAAATACAAATATTGAATTTTGGAAAATCGATGAAAATGTATACTAAAGATAAGCAGTGATCCGGTGTTATGTATTATAAAATGTAACTGAAAAAATTATTAAAGGAATCGGATTTGGAGTAATATTTTCTATTAACATGTTTTAAATGATTGTAGTTAATTCAAAATGTATAGGTGTACAGAATAAAGGCAAACGAATATGCGTTATTATATTATTTAAGACATATTATGTCTAAATTCTAGGACGACAAAATTTAACCATACGGACGCTAACTATCAAAACTGAATATTTAATTGATCAATGCTGGTTGTGTAGCAGTTACGTAGACAAAATTTCATATTCCGCTGTAGTAATTGGTAATTTGAACTGTTTGGTCCACCGCACTTATCTTTCCGTCCACTCAATCGGTATATACATAATAAAACCTGTTGATTTAAGTATTTAATTACCGGAATTGCGGTGTAGATATTCTAGAAATAAGGATATATTATTGATATTATAAGTCAGATAAAAACTATACCAACACACAAAATACGGCGTGCAATTTGTTCCAAGCATTTCTGAATCCTTATACAGAGAGTGTCTTAGACAGGAATTTTTATTTGGGGGGGGGGCATATAATATACCCATATATAATAGGTCCATATACTTAATGCTCTGCAATAATGTGCACTCCTATAGTTGATTTTTGTCCATATAATATTATATATACTATATAGTATAAGTAAGTTACCGTCTGACATTAAAGAATTAATAACAATATTGACTAAGAAATAACATCAAAATACCTATTATTTTCCAGCAATGATGCATTTAGCAATATTTCCTCGGTTTTGATGGTAAATAATATCAGCCTTCTTTTTCCACCATAATTGATTTTTTTTTTTTTTTAATTACAAAGTTTCTTGTTGTAAAATCAATCTATCAAATCGTTTTAATCAGAAATTACTAACAATAATATCGTTTCTAGCTCTATTCCGACGATAGTATATGGTTACCGTACTAATATAAATATAATATATAAATTTATTTATAATATAGTGACTATGGTTGTCATACATTTATCTAGTATTATACTAGATAGGTATATAGCATAAATCACGATGACGGAGACAACTTATTCGTTATAATATCTGTAGTACACACGCGCATATACTCATTGCATATAATATTATGGTATATTGTGTACTTACGCTTAATAGACGACCTATTTATCTGTATGTACTGTGAAGCATCAATTTAAATGTCTAATCCAATTTAAATACATTTTTTAATAAAATTATCACTATTGTTATACAATAGATGTTAATGTTTTATCAAAATAATTTGGTTATATTCTATAACATCAATTCCTAAGCACTAGCGATACCGTCTGTGTATATTAGACGTTATCGATATTAGCTAGGTATTTACGTTGTTACTTTAAAATATCATCATTTACGGTAGATATCATTGTGTATATATTATTCACGCTCAATGGGGATTGTAATAAAGCAAAACTCCTTCAAGCAAATTATGTCGATTACGAAATAAAATGATAGTTATACACATAGGAATACATATCATTTTATTGATTATCGTTGAATTTAATGAATTTTATTTTGCAAATTGTATCAAAAAAAAAAAACTAAACCACTTGTACTGTGCACATTTTGTACTCAAGTGCATGAGTTAACTACATTTTCAAAACATCCATAATATATTTGACTGTGTACATTTGCTTACAAACAAAATTTTTTTTTTTTTTTATTAAAGTAATTAATTATCAAATTACAATTTATATAGATAGATGTCTAGACGTGTACATATTATGTTTATTTGACATTAGATTTCAAAATGCTATTGGGTATTGGCGTATTGCCATCTTTATAATACGTAGGTAGTATAAAAGTTTTAAATGAAAATTGAAATCATATAGCTGTTGTTCTATAGCTTTAGCCGTTAGTATAAGATAATGATAAAAAAAAACAATTGGTAAAGAATAATACGAACATTTCACTTTAAATGTATTTCATTAATACCATTTAAATCCTGATTCCTTGTCTACATAATTAAATGATTCTGTATTGCCCATTAGAGTCAGAATCTACATAAATTTTAATTAAGAATTACACAGTCAGAATACGTTTTTATAAATCAAAACATCATTTAGAAACAAAATAGTACATTTTTTTCACAAAAGTCAACTATTACAACTATTAGTTTATAAATATGTATGTATATGAGATCCTAAATTATAATGATTTATAATTTATAATCTTAAAAATAATTAGTTTCCCTTAACTAAAAATAAAAAAATGTTTTTTATCATTCATTTTTATTATTATTATTATTATTATTATTATTTCTTAACAATATTATAGTTTCCTTATTTAATGTTGTCAATGTATGTATAGATATTTCTATAACAAAAAATTAAATAAAACTATATATACTATATACTATATAGTGTACAATTCATCATCCAAAAACCCGAACCAAGTATAATATGCACACAATACACCAAATTTAAATGAAAATTCAATTGAAAAAATTGAAAAATTTACTTAGAGTATTTTCAATAAAAACTAACCAAGAAAATAAAAACTAATTTTAACAATACTGACCTTTTTTTAAATTATTAACCAATCATTTTCAATATATATAGGTAAATACCCTTCTAAATACAAAATATGATAACAGACAACTAAACCCACACAATAACAACTTCTCTACAGCTATTATTAATTTATCAGATATATTATGTTGTTGTAACTAGTGCAATTTTAACTTAGTTGGTATTTTGGGTAGTCAAAAGTAAAAAAAAATATTTAGTTCTTTTTTATAGCCACGAAAAATAAGGGAAAAAAATTGAATTTTTCGCAAAAACAGGTTTAGACAAAATGTTGGTTTTGGTTTAACTTAAAAGCAATTAACCATAACCACTTAAAATATTTATACATAGTAAAATAAATTACTTTAATATTAATACGAGTTTGTATCATAAAATATACATAGTAATATAAGATGACAGATCGTCTTCACTCAAAATCGGTTATATCTATAATAATAGCATGTATAGGTTATATCTATAATAGTAGTATGTATAGGTTATATCTATAATCTACAGCCACCTACTTTATCTTTTTTTATTTAATTGAACATAAATCATACTATTTTAATACGTAATTGAACTTAACGAATGATAAGTGTTTACAATATTATGTTTTATGTATTTTATGATGATATCTAATTCTCAAAGCTCTCTCATTATATTCGAACGCCCTCCACCTAATAATGATGAAAATATATTACATGTTTATGACAAACAAAAAATCGTCAAACATAAGTTGTATTTCACTGAATACATTAATTAATCTTTTGGTTTTATGTATTGAATAATTATTATAATTAATGCAAACCCGTGTTATTTGTCAAAATATGGTCATCGTTTATTACATGCAGCGTATTCACAATACACTATACGAACTTCGCCATATGTGACAAAAGTAAAGGGTCTCGGGAACCCCGTATAATATATTAAAACGATATGTTATAACATAATATGGAAAAGATCGCGACTGCTGCTGACAAAAAACATCGGCCGATGATGCAACAATATTATATTGTTTTAAGAGCTTTTATTTCGACTGCACATATTGTTAAACAGTGTGGGTGACCGTGTTTCCGGTATTACAATTCGGTCAACATAAGAAAAATATGTGAACTGCTCAGTATATGTCGTTGTGTGATTAATAAACGGAAAAACAATTGTTATAATAATCCGTTTGTTAATAATAATTGCTCATCGTGAAATCCGATATCAACTCAAAATAAATGTTACGTTATTTCATAATACATCGTTATTGCATCAAAAAGTTGTGTATACTCGCGATTTTTTAAAATACAATTTTCGAGTTGATTAGATAAATTTAGCCAAATATTTTCCATTTTTAGTTTAAATATTTTTTTAATTTTTAGAACTTAATTTCATTGATTATTATTATTTATTATTTGAATTCACAAATATAATATGTCTTTAAAAAGAATATAATTTACAATAAATATTTTTAAAAACATATTTTTCCTTGTCGAAAATATTAAGCTCACATTTAACATGCCAAAATTGGTATTTTTTTTTTATCGAAAATGAAACAACCTAGGACTTACTGTGTTTGAGAGAAAATTTAACCCAATCAAATAAAATATAGTATAGGTACAAGTCATATTTAAATTTTACATTATTTTTTTATTGTACTTATTATATAGTTATCTTAATAACAATTTTTTAATATATCTATAATATGACTTTATCCAACAAAATCATATGTTACAATATTTTAAAGATAAAAAAAATGTTAACCAATCACAAATCTGCAATATTACGTGTTTAATAAATCAATGAGTTTAGGTAACAAAATCGTATTAGTTTGTGAAAATTTTAAACAACTAGTAATGTCCAATTTAGCGATTGTGATTTTTTTATACTTGTCACGTGTTATAGCCATCTATAATACCATGGTGGCTAAGTCTTGAGAGATGTTTAAATAGGATATGGAAAAAGAGATGCCAGTTTAAAGCATAATAATACGTATGTTATAGTTCAAAAAGTGTTGTTAAAAAGTTAAAAATTAATAATTTTTCAGAGGATTGTAGTCGTGTTATTCCTTAACCGCAGGTTTCGGAAAATATACTAATCGTCCATACGTTCTACGATAACAGACGTTTATAACTCTCCGAATAAAACTTATGAAATCACTGTGCAATGTCCACCGTCTAACTGCACCTGTGGTAGTTGTCATTTTGGTTATACTTTCAATAATTTTCAATTGATTGCTAGACGACGCTCGTGGCTCGTCAAATCGAAAATCATATGTCGTACGAACGCGTTTCGCACATGTGTAAACGCATTATAACTATTTTGTCGTTAGTGTTAATGGTCCTAGTATAAAAAATAAGGCAGATATATTATAAAATATATTATAAACAATATATATACTTATGTATTATTAAAAAAATAATTAAATTATACTTAATAAGTCCTTTGAAGGAAAATTAATAACTCAAAAAGTATTAACATTTTTAAAATATTTTTTTTACATAATTTAAATTTTTTAGTTAGGTATTATTTTTTAACGAACTATGATATATAAGCACCTAATCTTATATGTGTTATAAATAAAACCAATGTTACTAAAATAATAAAATAAAAAAAAAGTTTAAAATATAATTTCTTATTATTATTGTCGACAACGATAGGTTAGTTAAAAATGCGTTAAAATTTTTAAAATATACCAAAATTTAAATTCTTATAGACCATATTTTGATTTTAGTTATTTCATAAATAATATATATTTACGATGTGCGTACATTCATTACTTCACTAATTATAATAATTGTTGATTGAATATTATTTAGTGTATAATATGTTTTTTAAATATTCAAGGTGAAGTAAGAAGTTAGTAGCTCAGCTTTAGTAATTAGCTTATTAAAAATGTCTATAGCCTATGCCTATAAGTGTATACATAGATATTTTACTAGATTTATTCAAAACTATTTTTTTGTTTTTTTAATAGATGATATTGAGATAATAAAAATTAATATTTTTTTCGTCATAAGTTTGAATTAAATGTATAAATTATTGTATGCATATTTTTTAAGAACTGTATCATAAAAAGTATGACATAACCTTTTGTGCCATTATAAATCTATACAAAAAAATACATATCAAATTAAAAAAAAAGGTAATTATCTTCATATTTATCTAGATGAATTTCATTAATGTTATCTTCATTAAAATCTAGATAACTTTTTACTACAATTTCCTTATCTTATCTAGATATTTTTCAGTTATAATATATTCCCGACACTGCTATCCAAAGGAATATTTGAATTATTTTTATTTTTATTTTAAAGTATACATATTTAGTGTAAATATTATTTTTAAATTTATTTATAAACTATAATTTAATATTAAACGTCTGTTTTAAAATCATATGCGTTTAGTTATTACATTTTAAATATAAACAATCGTATTACTGTGATGTATGACTCTAAAGCTTATGTTTACTTATTAATATATTCATTTTACAAATAACATTTCTGTAATTTGTATCCAAAATATTTATATTTATTTGAATGGTTTGTACAAATCAATCATAATGAATTATAATGAACGTAAAAAGAAAAAGTTTCTTCGATCCCTCGTAACCCATTAATAGTATCGTAAATGATTTCATATTAATACTTCCATACATTATTTATTTGATATTGAATACATTCATGCAGTTTTAAATTTAAAATAATAATTCACGTTAAAATCTACGTTTACTAGTATATTATTAAAGATGTGTTTCAAAACAATAAAACCATCTAATTCCAAATAGTATCCATATTGGATAATTTCTATAAACGGACCTAGTGGATTAAATTTAATTAATTGTGCATTGATCATTTTATGAAATACATTCATGTTGTGTTATTTGTTTCGCAACTGCAGAAAACTGTGTTCTTAGAAAAAATAACGCACTAGAAAATAACGAGCGCAGCGTCAAACCCAAAGCTCCAAATGAAACTCTTAAACATGTCATTGAAAAATAATAATATTATGTAGGTACTCACATTACTGCAGTGTACAATTTATTGATCATGATTATGATAATATTACTATTGGAAAAACAGTACTTATACCTATTATGTTATAATCAACAACTCTCAAATGTCTGTACAGTATATTGACACGAAATCAATATCAATATTTAACAACAATATAATAATGAATTATCTATTATAATAGTATAATATTGAGTATAAAACATGATAATCATACTTTTAATATACAAATGTAAACTTCGATTTCGAGTATTCGGTCTTTTTAAGTGGTCGGTCGTCAATTTAATGTTCATGTGACGTTAATATAAAACATTATCCGTGACCTTTTACAAAACGGCATATTATGTAGGTACCTCCCTTTAATATGTTAAATTTGATACGTATGATGTATTGAGTTTTTTCTACAAGTACGAAAATAATAACTTAATATCTATTAACGTATATTATATAATTATCACGTTGGTTAAGTCTCTTAACTGTGTTATTACTTTATATTTTTGCTATAAATAATACTAAGTTAATACTATACTATTATACTAGTGTAAGTTTATTAAAGGATATTCTTGTCGAATGTTACCCTCCACATGTTTTCACGAGTAATCAGTGACCTACCACGATTTTTAATTAGATTAACATATTATTATATTATTTATTGCATTATGTTTTAATTATTATATCGATGTATTTTCGTTAATTTACCATTTCATATTTTAAGTATTCATTTTACTTTTATCTTACTCAATATAATATCTAAACTTGAAAAAACCCATTTTAAAGTATCATACCCAGAATTTGTTAGTTAAACATTATAATAGTGTCAAAAAAATTGATTCCATGCAATTGTTTTGTTTTATTATTATTTCATAATAGCAACGAGATAAACTTGCAATTTTCAGTGCGTGTGTACACATTCAACGTATACAATAGTACTCCATGTTAATGATTCACAGTCTTTAGAATATAACATTTCGTACCTATTAATGTCGTCTTTTACACAAGTCATTCATTCCAATGGATTTCGGTTCTAACATCAATTTCTCTTACAATAACGTCGTATAATGCTTACCTATCCCTCTTTTTTTTTTTTTACTACAAAATATGATAGCAAAATAACAAAATAATACCATTATCCTCCTATTGACACATATCAAAAACCCACGAATCGATCAATTATTATTTTTTAATTCCTATTGTTGAAATCATAATCTTCCATATCGCTTAAGTCTTTAATTTACGGTCGATTTATCCACCCTCAATATCCACCCTCGTTTATATTTTCTTTATCTGTTGATGTGTTATGGTAGACCGCATATGACATAAACACTTATTAAAGCTCACGAATTTGTCATTTAATTTAGTGTCATACAAATACATAATATATTTCGATTTACTGAGTATTACGTGAAATATAAAATGTTTTTAACGTAATTTTATACTTGGTATTGGAAAATATCAAAATATCATACAATTTGTGTTGGAAAAAATGTATGAGAAAAATTGTTTTAAACAATTTAAGTGTAAAAAAAAAATATTCTAATAAATTATTAGTGTTATGAACACAAAACATAATTAAATTATTCTTACTAGATATTTTCATTATTTTCATAAGTTTTTTTTTTTTTTACAGCTTGGAGATTTATCAAATCCAGAATTACGGATACTCACTGATCATTTGGACATGATCAAATATAGTGGTACGTTAAAAAATAAAACTTACGTCAATAATATTATAAAAGATGAACAAACTCAAAAAATTTCGATCACACACTTCGCATGTTCAAGCATAGTTTCAATCGGAATCAGAATATTCCGAAAAATCCAAATATTTTATACCTACTAATAGAAATTGATTTTTAATATTTGTAATGTACAGTGAACTTTATAAATAACATAATTTAAAATAATAAAAATTCGACTAAAATATTATTATCTACTCGGTTTTTCGTTGTAAAATATCAAAATATGATTTTTATGCATTCTGGTCCATTCGCTACCGTGTATTAGGCTATTTACGCATCTGTGTATAATACCTTATGGCTTATAGTTTACTTTACGGTACATAAATAACAAGAAATATCACAATATACGCATCATGAAATTGAACCTTATGAATTTAGATACTTGAAAATCGTCAAATATTCTCTTACCTGTGTTTAACAACTCATCTCCCACAATTGAATGCGATTGCACTGTTCATAAGTATTGTATCTGTTATTTAGGTGACGAAGTTCCTGTGAAGCGATTGTCAGTCGCCGATTTGTTGCCTGCCACTCATTATTACATGACGTACGACGGCTCTACTACGGTTCCCGCGTGTCACGAAACCGTTACCTGGTTAATACTAAACAAACCAATCTACATCACTAAACAACAAGTGAGTAATATTCAATGTTTCTGTTTTAAATAACATTTAAGTCATTACACATCTGATAATGCTTTCGTTAAAGTTGTGCTTTGTACATTGTTATTAATAGTATATCATATAATGTATATGTCTATTCTATGTAGAACTTATTTCAAAATACTTAAATATTGCGACAAATATATTATTACTATTTTCTGATCGGCACAGAAAATAATATTTAATAATTATTAATTATTCAAAGTATATATTTTTTAATAATATTTACATTTTAAAAATAGTTGTCACTTAATGAACATACGATATCATTTTATACACATTTGCTATTTATTCAATTTCTAGAATGCTATGAGAGTCCAACCATATTATACAAATATTCATCATCACTTATTATATAACTAAATTAACTATTTATTTAGCTGCAAGCGTTTGTTTTTTTTTTTTTTCATTGCATATTAATTGTTTTGATGTATGAATTTCAAAAGTGCACAATTTCATCATACTTAAAACTTTTTAAAGACATACAATTTTAGTCTACGTTGATAGTTATAGACAGAAGTAATAACATGGACAACAATAAAGTGAAGAGTTTTTTACCTTTTAGTAATTTGTAAATTAAAGTTTGGATCTACACTGCTAATCGGTCGTATTGATGCACCACGCTTAGCAGATCAACTTTTACGTTCTGGGTAATACCAGATCTTAAAAACAGTTCTACTTACCCTCTACTCAAATTAGTACTTTATGATCTACTCCTTGTGATACGTATTGCACATGGACCAAGTTTTGTATAATATTCTTCATATCATTAATTTGATGTACCAACTCTTAATATTAATCACACGATTTTGGTTTGAATAATATTGAAATAAAAGATTTTGATTATCGCCATATTATTGGTATTCGGTTTCCCTGCTTAACTCCATTTTTATACTATATTTTCAAATTTGAAAGTATGCATTTTATTTAATACAATATTTTAAATTTACGTTGCGCAAAAAAGAAATTGATATTCAAGTATTTGAAACCAATAAATAATAGTATCTCAACGATTAACGAATAAACAATAAGATTAATAATGTACCTATTTCGGTGGAAAAATCTCAGATTATATTGCAATATATACAATACATATATATATATATATATTTATAAGACGAATCACTTTAAATCAAATGTGGAGTATCACGACTGTAGAAATAAAGAAAATAACTATTTGTATTAATACGTTATAGGTATACGATCGGTGTACTCGGTTTGATTAAATTTTACTCGGCGTTCGTGAAGTCATTAACGCGGTTCGCCGCACTCAAAGGTATAGCAGGTTAGATTACCGGACGAGGCTGTAAAAAACATGTCAAATGTCGGGTAAACGTCAACAACGGTCTGGGCAAGCGGTTCACTCCCAAAATCCGATATGATAATAAATTGAACGACAGACGATGTCGTTAATTTAAGACTTTACGTGGTGTACTTACCGAGTAATACGAGTACGGAGTGTGCGTGGCGACAAATGAAGAGCACTTTGCACGATTTGCATGATAATAGTATATTACAAGCCGGCCGGCAAACGCATTGCAGCGCGTTCAAGCGATGTTGGTTTTGTCGATACCCCGCGACAACAGCTAGCGATTCAGACACATTTTACGTAAGACAATTGGGTTTTTTTTCTTATTGATTTCCAAAGTTGAACATTACGCTTTAGGAGAACATCTGTTTTCTATAATACTAATACGTATTTAGAGTTTTCTTGAGCCGCTCGACCGCGTAATCGAGAAATAAATAAAGTTCGATATAATATCGACACATTCGATGTTAATTTCGTTTCCCATCATAACTAAGTCTTAAGATATATTCTATTTTTAAATAATCTGTTTAACCATATTCGAATGTTGCGTGGTTCAAATTAAGTTAATTGGACGTTTAAAATAACTATCATCATTTTCCTATTGGTTTTTTTCACAGTATTATTATTAATGTAAAATATCTTCCCCTATATAAGCTGTATACATCAACGTAAACATAGACAATACGATTGTTGTAACAAACAAATATTATTCGTGCATTACGCTCTACTCGATATAACACATCAGTTAAACAAGTCATATCGTTTTGTTTTTTTCGATTTCCATGTGATTTATCAGAACGATTTTAGTGCAAAGTAGGTATACACAATAACAATTATTAAAATATGATTGCGGACTTTTCAATATTATTGCATACATACACGTGTTTAAAAGTAATGGTAAACTATGATCGCGGTTATATACCGGTGACCTGGTAATGGGAGGGGGGCGTTTCTCGATTATTTCTTTTGCAGTTGGAGAGAGTTGTACAAGATACACCTATACTCGATTACGGTAATAAAAATATTATATTAACGAATACTGCAAGTACGATCGCTTAAGAGTAGTCTGTTGCAATATAGCGGTGTACATTAGCAGCCGTTGTTGGTTTATCAATCGAAAACACGGCGTTGTTGTAACGCCGCGTCGAAAGTAAATGCAGAAAGTGAATGCAAAACGCGGGTAAACGATTTATTAAAACGTATATGCGCGAATGGGATTGGCGGAGAACGACCGGTGTTCGACGGTCGGGTATTCCTAGAAATTATTTACCCGAATTATTTAAACACTTCGCCACGCCACCGACCGGAACCACGCAAACGCGGTTATGATCCGAATCGTTTCCAGCACGCCATCGTCGGGCCGCTCGCCACCGAAAACCACCCCTGTTTTAACGCTTCGCGGAAATCGTCGCGTCCCGTCCGACAGCCGTCAGCACATATTTCGTTGATATCTCTGGCCACGATAATAAATATATATATATATTTTATATTTTATTTAACAAAATGTATAATATTATAATAATATGTTAATACGGCGATATTATTAAATTATTACGTTATTATCATGTCACTGTACACTATATTATCCGTGTGTGCGTATAGCGCCCGCCATCGTAAAAACCCGCCGCCGACCGGACGCGAGGTCGTGTCCAAAGTTCATTTCGCATATTTCACATCACATTATAATAAATATTATTATATATACGGCCGCCGCCGCGTGTTACTGCGAAATAAAATATCATATTTTTATACGACCAACGGCGCGGTGTCGAGGTGGCGGACCGAGTGTCTGCACAATTTTATGTTGTACCTAGATAATTACCACGGTATTATAATAATATACTACATATAGATACAAACTATAGAAATCGTTCTTGTGCAACATTATCTTAACATCTTTATTATTATTATTTTTATTACCTTCAAATTCATAATATACGACAAATCGTAATAATTATGATCTGTGTAAAATGTCTACATCTTCCAACTTCCGTTATTAATATGACAGTAATAATTTATTATTGTTTGTGATTTACGGTCTCGACCGCTCGTTTTTATACATCGCACCGACTGTTTGATCGGCGGTCGATCAAGCTGTGTTATATACGAGTTGTTAGGTTATATACTATAATTTGGTTACATATATTATAGCTAATGGTTCACGGGACATGCTTGTCCATTTTTCCCTTAAATAATGAATATATTCGAATAATTATTAACTATAGAATTTTTAAATTTAAATTATTAATTTCTATCATTTCTAAAACATAAAACATTATATGTAATAAGATTAGTAAGATTCATTTTAATACTTATATGATCATACATTAACTAGACGATGGACGATAATGATTAAAAAAATATAATTATTAATATAAATACATAAGAATCTTAAAACTTGTAAAAATTGTACAAGTATAATAAGTACCACGTACTAAATATTAAATCTGCTTTTTAATTTTTTTTTTTTTTTTAATATATAAATCATGTTCTAAGATTTTGTATCCTTAATACGTGTTGTAGGATTATCACTCAGAAACTATTCATTACAATTTTGATCTAAATACTTTGACGTTTAAAAAGAAAAATTTAATCATTTACAAGAAGCAATAGGATTTTCGTTAAAAAAAAAAATTGTAACACCACAACTCTTTGAATTGTATAAAAATTTTAAATATATCTATAATTTAATTTGAGCTTCTAACAAAATTCTAAAACTCAGAATTTGAATAAATATATTATTATTAAAGGAAAAAAGGGATGGGTGTGCTAAATAATTACTCAGTATATTATAATATCACATTATTTTTGTTTTTATGTACACAATACATAATACACATACAACAGTTTTGATGAAATTTCGACGACCATTGTCTATTTTTCATACGTATATATCAATAGTAAAAATGAATGAAAAATAATAATAGTAATTAATCAAACATTTTTCCCGTTTTAAAAACACGAAATTCAGAGAGAATTTAGTCCGATTAATTTTTTTAATTGCACTGATTTAAAGACAATTAAATACATTTTCTAACCACATTATTTTATTTCAAGAATATAAGCGAGCAACTATTTGATGAATGAAACTATATGTTAAATTTTGCTTAGTATATCACACAAGTCATTCGATCAAGAAAATCCTGCAACATATCGTCAAAGGATAACGTTTTCTAACCTAAACTAACTTCTCAAACATAAAATCTATATAATTTCATTAGAGAAACTAATCTATAAATAGTTTATCGTTAGATGTACGAATATTCATCTTAGTAATTTAATGTTTATAATCTAAATACATATCTGTTTAAATAGTAAATTAAACATAAATCGATATTGATATAGAATAACAGCTTTAATTTTAAAACTATAACGCTGATATTCGATATAGGCAGCATCTGCTCTCCAGAAAACATTCGATTGTAACTATTATTGTTTTTATGCATCGGAAAGAGAACACGTTATTATTTTCATTACAATGTGAATAGATATTGAGTTGCAGAACACGTCAAAGTTAATAGATACTCATTATTTTTCGATAGAACTAAATTGTTGCATAACACAAAATACAACGATACAACATCAGCCAGTACTTGTCGGTATGCCTAACCTTTGTCGGCTTACTCCCTTCGAAACGGTTGGCGAGTCCTAAATAATCGCGACACCACCACGGTATATTATACTAAATCCGCTTTTTCTTACATGTAATACAGTATACGTAGAGCAAGATCAGATGACCCAGGAATCCACGTGTAAAGTATATGATGATTCATTTCGTATTGCGCTGTATACTTAGGAATCGGGTGATCAAATATGTTAGGGGAGGTATAACCTCACCCCATATATATTTTAAATGTGGTTTCGGAAGACTTTGTGATGTTATAATGTATATAGAGTAAACTTCTAAGGTTCTACAATTCCCACTGGTAAAGGTATATAACCAACTAATAATCCAAGTCGGTGTAAGTCACGATTTCTGTAGACGGCAACGATCGTTTGTCATGATCTCGTATTTACGGCAGCCTCAGCCGCGTAGGCTGGTGATGGTTCTCATATAATATATATTTGGCGGAAAAAAAAATACAAAACAAAAAACAAATGATCGCACCTCCGGGAAATATACACTCGTACACACACACATACAAATACAGTCACAATCACGACGAAATCGACTGAATATGAATATCTACGGTATATATATAGGCACGAGTTGCGTGACAATGACAACAGCACTCCGCCACATCTGAAATGTAAAAAAAAACCTCGTTCGAGATATCGAATTCTATTTTTAAGTCAGCCAAAATACTTTCGGTACCTATAACTATTTTATTTTGGTGGCATAGTTCGTTCCGACAGTCAATGTCAGTATTAATATTGAACGAACTAGCGTTAAACATTAAATCGTTGTACCTATAAATATAATCGAACCAAGTGACGGTTCATATCATACTGATGTACATTTAAATGCGTACGAGGCAAAAATCGATAAATTACATATTATTAGATTACTTTGAACTAAAATCAGTAAAGTAACACCTAATGTGAAAAAAGAACCCGTTTAATGTTAAAACACATTTATGTGCATTAACCTGATATTAATATTGATGATTTTATTTTTTATACAACGTATAAAATAATTAAATTCTGTTTAAGCATTTGTTTGTTCGGAAAACATTTTTAATTAATAATGATTATAAATAAATATTATCTTATAATAATAATGTGTACCTATATGTAAACACGGTATTATAATAAAATGCGAAGTTTTTTTGATTGGATTTGATTATTTTT
Organism: Aphis craccivora; assembly: GCA_009835225.1. Lineage (NCBI taxonomy): Eukaryota > Metazoa > Arthropoda > Insecta > Hemiptera > Aphididae > Aphis > Aphis craccivora. The sequence continues at coordinate 18,336 of VUJU01000328.1, read as the reverse complement.
AACGTCATAAAAAATAAATAAATAACTTCCTTAAATATTAGTTTAAAATTGTGTATGAACTTGTAGCCCATCGTGATTGAAAAATGTAAAGAGTTTATACAGTAAACAAAAATCAAAAAAAAATATTTTCACTAAGAGCTGGTACATTAGAGTACATAATTACTCGTATTATAATATAATATATCAATGTATTCTTTATCGTATCTAAACCTCCATATAACAATATAATATACTCCATAATATATATTATATTATTTAATTAATATGTACTTATAAAATACCTATAGTATTGTACATGTGTATAATATTATAAATTAGCGTAAATCTTATAACGTAGCATTTGTGTAAAGATAAATGGGTACAATACCATTACCTCGATTACTGTGTTGCCTTTTGATTCAGAAAAAAATGTTTTAATTATGTTTAGCGGTAACGATACGAAATAGTTGAATATGTATATGCAACTACCAGACAGATTTTTAAACTGATTTTGAGATCATGAACAATTTATTTTTGAAATCTATTTTATCTAATTAATACGCACAATGGCATATTATTTATGTATATTAGTATCTGTATGCAAGTTGAATATTGAAACCGCAGCTTTTAATTATTAACTAAGATAAGTACCTAATACAATGTTATAATTTATTACTTTGTATAGATTGATAATTTATACGCCTGAAAGTTAGAACTAATTAACAAGTCTTGCTAACAAAAATAATAAAAACAGTTTTTGTCCACAAGTATAAACAAATAAAAAAGTAAAAAAAACTTTAATTTAAAAAATATGTTTGTAATCGAAAAACTTGTTAACATTATACATACGAGTATGTGTATGTAATATGTATGTGTGTGTGTGTGTGTGTGTGTGTGTGTATTTTCTTCTATGCGTAGAAAATTCTGTGAACAACTATACAGAACTCAAACGATTTCTCTGCTTAGACCATGTTATTAAAACTCTCATATGCATTTTATTACAGTCAAATGGTTTTTAGGGACGAAAATAAAGCTCGACTAATGTTTGTATACAGTGTATGCAAACACAAATATAATGCTATGCAAGCTATATGTTCAGAAAACGTCATTATTATAAGTTTTAACGATTACTAAGGAATTTATCAACTAAAATTAAAATTTCCCCGTTAAAAAAAGTTTTTAATAAAATTCTCTAAATATGTGTCAAACAATCTGCCGTAATATTATTATACCTAGTGTTATATAAGTAGTGTTTAATTGATTACGATTCGTCGCGCATAATTTATATGCGTAAAAATAATTTACATTATAATATAACTGCCGTTGCGCGTATTTTATAAGTCCCAAATATCGTGATACAACGTACATTTTTATGTTCTTTATTTTATTTGTGTACACACTTTTTCATTCAAATTCATTATTTAATTACGTTTTAACATTTTTAAATGGAAAATAAAAATAAAGTTACCCTAAAGTTTTTATGAAAGTATAGCAAATCGCTCAAATGTTTACTCCCGTCTATTCTTTATCGTTTCGTTGTGCCACTAAGATAAATCAAAAGCGATATTTCAATTAATTTGGCTTTATATTTTTTTTAGTAAAAATTCTCATGGAAAAAGTATACTTAAATCATTTTTTTGCAACGAAATAGAACGTCAAGGTACTACTTCAGTTATTAAATTAAACTATTTTCAAAAAAAAAAAATGTATTTACACAACAATTTTGCCACAGCTATATCTGAAAATTGTATAAAATACAATTATTTGTATTGCCTCGATTAAAAGTAAATTATTTTTATTAAATCTATGTGTACATTTTTTAAACTTTTTCTTAATTGTATATAGCTGCAGCCTTAAAGACCATACTGTGCAACATGTTTTCTTCAATTTTATCGATTCAACACTAATTTATTCCAATTCGTTCTTTCTTCACTTTTTCTACATGTCGTTTTATTTTATTTTTTCATCTTATAGTCGCCTAATGTTCTCTTCGTTTTTGGTACATTTATATTTTTCTAGTACCGTTATTAGCAATGAATTATTTTTACATTAAGCACGACCTGCCTATTCGAGTTTATTTTTAAGTATATTCTCTACAACGACTGCGCTTTTAGGTATACAATTCAAAGTTCCATATTTTTGGTAAACTTTGACTTTGTATAACTGTCCAAGAATTTTTATTTTCTGCTAATAATACCATTATGATTTCTATGTCATTTAAAATTGCAATGTTTTAATTAATTTAGAAGTAATAAGTAAAAAATTAAAAAAAAAACCATCTGCTTAAATCAAAATGCATTTATAAGATTAGCTGAATTAACTAATAATTAAATACTATTTACTTAAATGTTTGATATAAGTGATCTCTGCACCATTTTTTTTCGTAATTATAAATATATTAAATTATTTGATTCCACAAAATAGTAAATAGTGAATGAGAGTTTTTGTTTGCAAAAATATAAAGATAATACGTAGGACACGACATTATTGAATAGTTTGGTTTAATGTTGTGTTAGTTATACAATTATTAAATTACCAACGTGTTTATTATTTAATATTTTATGCGCAATACCTACTTAGTATTATTAGTACTTTGACACGCTAAGTCATAGTAACTTCCAAATAACTTAGTTCTTTTGATCTAGATTTATCATTAAATTCAAAATCTTAGTATCGAATAATATTTCAAAAATATTGGTTTTTCAAATTATATTATGTGCGTATTATAACGATACAGGTATCATTTACTAGTGCGAATCGTAGTCTTGACGAATAATTGAAATCGTCGTTTTTGTATTTTAAAATAATAACTTTTTACATAACGGTTAGGATACGAAAATCTATATTATTACCATTCAACTGTATACCCACAAGCTTCTGTGAAACATTAAAACATTTTTAGACCGTAGATATACGGTTATTATGCATGAATAGATAACACGAAACACGCAAGTTAAATATTATAATACTCCGTCCTCTTATTAAAATTTCAACATTATCGCGTGGTATTTGTAAACTCTGCTATTGAAGTTGTCCGAGGAACGTTGTTGCATTATTTTAACGATTCGTACGCAAACAATTGGGTTTAATTAATTTTAAGTTTATGGTGTTGTACGACATACTTTTAGCATATACGCACGCAGCTGTGTAAAATCGTAACGATTTCACTCATCGCTATATCACAATAACTCACATGGAACTAGCCACCCAAATCATTTTTTATCTTAATAATAAAATTAGGACATTTTTAAAAAATATATATATATTTTTAAGTATGAATCGGTAATTTGAAGGTTCAGAATTGTATACACTTGTAGATGCAAATATACTTATATTTAGCTGCTAACACCTTTAAAACCTGACCTTTTTGACATTTCACAGTTTTTACCATGCGGAAATGGTGTGTTTGATATTTATATATTAATGAGTAAAAACAAATTCAGTAATTTTCTATCTGAAGAAATATGCTTTAAAACGATTAAAGTTAAAACAACACATGCAAAAACAAAAACCATCCAATAATCCATGAAATATTAGTTCAACGACTAAAATATTCTTTATGAAAAGGTAAATTACTGGATAATTATTAAGGATGACTAAAAACTACAAAAAATTACAAAAATGTTACACACAAAACAATTAAAATTGAATTAATAATCAATAGTCCAAAACAAATAATCTGATTCAAAAATTTAGCAAGCTGTCCAAAATTAAAATATTAATATAAATAAATTTAATTTCCAACTCTTAATCAAAATAACTCTTCTCGTTAACATAATCCAAATTTATCAACCCATTTTCCTAACACAGACATAAATTACAGTGTCTAAAACAAACCAAGCATACTTCTATCTTTATTGACGACCTTAATTAATCACGAATTTATCAACTCATTTTCTTATTTGTTACCGCTGACATCTGCAATTAATCTCGAAAATTGACTATTTTTATTTCTAAAAGAAAGCACTTACCGTATCAGTCATACCGGAGTTTAAACACATCAATAAAACTTTATGTCAAAAATGCGAACCTATTTGATAGGTACCATATCATTGTCGTGTAATGTATAGTTTAAAACGAAAACGGCCAAGACACAGTATTTGAATATTATTACTATTATTATAGTTGAAACGAATTCAATCGCGTTGACCGTCGTGCAATATTATATCGAAGATACGGTTATGACAGCTGGTATAAGTATACTATAAAAACATATTTACCGTACGAATAAAACTTAAGTGACTACATAAATAACCAAACATTTAAAATACATATTACTCGGGTTCAACCACTCGGGCGTTATTAAACGCTCTATGTATACAAAATATATACGTAGAGTTAAAAACAAACACCGTACGTTTATGAGATTTATAACTATAAAAATTATTTTACTACTGAACTACGAGCATCAATTATATGATATTTTGAGAGATTTTGTATTAAATCGTTATAACTATACATTCATTATACTGTGATGTTAATGGATACTATAATGGTTTGTCTCAATAACATAACACATGCATAAAGTGCATCACCGTGTTTATTCAAAAAGTTATGATGTTACAGTGTATGGTGTACAAATAAAATTTACAAAAGTTACATGTAAATATAGGTAAATGGCGAAGCTATGCCCGATCGTAATCGGCTGTACCATGATAACCGTACGGATAAACCGATGAAGTGAATACAGAAAAATTGAGTTTATTGAATGATACGAAGTGATAATACTAGGTAATAACTTATATTATTATAATAACACGCGATGACCATAAAAAAACAACATTAACACGAATTTTCCCAAGTTAGCCACAATTAAAAAAAAAGAAGAAAAAATTAAATATTGCGGAGAGCACAAAGTTCACTGAACAAGGTCTAAAATGTAAAATAATTACTTACCAATATTTACTGATATATAAATTAAAATAAGAATAGTTTCTAATTCACAAAATATTATTTCGACATTTACTAATATAAATAAAGTTATTTTCATGTACAATGTATTTTACTGTAACATAATATAAATGTATTATATACTTATGTATTTTTCAGACACACCCTAGCCTACGCGTTCTATGTCTATGGCTGCATCTTATAACTATCTAACATGGATCTTTTGAAATATAAACACATCAATTTCAGAAATTTAATTGAAAAGTTTCTCGTTATGTTTGATTGTATAGATAAACTTCCGTAGGAAAATCGGTTAATATATAGATGAAGGTCGTTTATCAGATATTTCAAACGGACTAAACGGACCGTGTTTTGATACCACTCGAGGGACTCACTCAATCAATTTGAACTTGCTTTTTGTTATACCTACGTAATAAATCATTCGACTAGGAACGCCTAAACTTATTATCTCGGAAGTAGATGTTATTTACAGTATGATTTTATGCTATAGATTTTATACATTTGATGTTTAATAAGTTCGACCCGACGTGCTGCAGGTAGAACTGATCAATACGTTTTGCTGCTCCTTCTTTAGTTAAATTACTCTTATGACAGTCCCGTGTAACAGAGAAGAAAAACACAGATCGTGAGATAACGTCATAGCAAATGAAAACCGAATGATTTATATACCCGTTTAATGTGTTTAATGTCATGAATGCCATGCGGACGTATAGTAACTACAGTATGCAAAAATTAGAAAGTTAACAAAATAGTAAAAGTTAAATACATAAATCCAATAATATTTTATGAGAAAAATTATGCATAATAATATTAAATAAATTGACAGAAGAGATAATAAAGTCTGGCCAACCAGCGATTGAACCTTACCAACAGAAATCATTGATTATTTTGGTTAATTTTGAGTTAGTTAATTATTTAAGAGATGACCACACCAATAACGTATCATTAAACATCAAACTTAGGTTATATTACGATAGTGCAGTTGTTGTTGAGAGATTTTAAATCGATCACATTGAATGGGATTGTAATAGTATTCCATGAACATCGGATGTACAGTATAATATTATATAGTATTTACAAAACGTTAAACAACATATTGAGTATTTATAAGCCATATTTCTGATTATATGTGTGTGTATATAAACAATAATTTTTATACAACAAAATGTATCCTATTGGATTTATTTGCGAAAAAAAATATCATAACTCGACTATAATGAATTATGTAATTGATCAGTTCAGTTGTACCTATATTATCGCGGAAAATACTTTAACTCGTCTAGTTAGAAGTAATTTAAAAAAAAAAAAAAAGTAGCTCGTTATGGAGAATACGTAACACTACCGTGAATTTAACTTTTTTAATTCGTTATATTGTGATTTCCAATCTCGCTGCTATAATAATTATAGTAATATGGGTTGGAGGAGCAAATATGACCGGTGATGCGTGTGAAGTGTTACGTTGTGATACGTAATAATATTAATAACGACGCGCAAAAGTCTAGTCGAGCAAAAAATAAACAGACGACGAGTGTTTAAGACGAATATAATACGAATGATCGTAATGATGACGGTGAAACGGACCGATATAGGGTAAGGTTCTGCTCGGTACCGTACACACACGAGAGCGATAATAACGTGGCCCCGGGGCCGTGTGCGGAAAACCAATTGCAGCGAACGAAACGGATTTTATATATTATTATTATATTGCGTAATAATACGTATGTTGCAGCTGTACAGTCTGCGGAGCTTGATGCAGGGCAGTAAGAAGAACCAAGGAATGGCGCCGCTGGGCAACAATTTCCGACCACCTCAACCGCTGCATAATCGACTGGTGCGCACCAATATCGATTTCAACCTAAGAAAGGTATACATAAATAACATTCGTTTACCGCCTATGATAATAAACCGATGTACATTCGGGCGCGTTCAAGGGGTGGGGAAATATTTGATTTTTTGAGTGGTGAGAAGAGCTCGAATTAGGGGTGACGAGGGCCCCTTAGTTTAGGTTACTCCTTTGTAACTATATCCGTTTTTCCAATAAAAAAATTATTTTACCTTCAATTAGGTTAGATCGAAATTCAAATCGTCGATAACACACGTATTTTCCTCGTCTTAACCTATGCAATTCGAGGACTTTTATAAATCGTTATCGATACAATATAATCATTATATTATTATGAATATAGATTTAAAATCGAGTAAAAATAATATTTTTCCCACAGTATTATGGAGAGTGGGTAGTCGTGGAAGGGAAATGTCGATTGTGTTCCACGTGTTTGGGTTGTTCAAACCGCACAAAAGGCGCACGCAAACTTTCGTAGTCAATTTCCAACGCCATGCATATTGTATTACAACATGATGGCACATTCCTTAAATATATAATTACCATCGTACGATATTATTATTATTAT
>VUJU01000328.1:0-10985 GCA_009835225.1 Aphis craccivora | reverse complement strand
TCCGTGTAACTTTCCTCACAACGCGCGTTTTAATCTGATCTGTTTTTCGGTATTACGACGATCGCACGCGCGTACATTAAATTAATATATTATTAAAGCGTATAATCCTCGAAGTAAAGATATTATCAAACATATTACACGTCATTATATTGTATTTTCCGTTGAACTACTACTATTTAAGTCAAATAATTAGCTAGTACTTTGTACAATTTTTTTTTACATCTTAACTTCTCGGACAGAGATTTTTTTTTATTAATAAGGTCGTTGAACATCATCGCCATGACCCGACGACGATCGCCTAATAAAAATATGATAACTTTTGTTCATTACAAATTAATCACTTCTCCATTTGCATATACGCGGTAAAATCGACACTAACAAGAACACCACCGAAAAGTGAATGGTTTTTTTGGGAAGGGGGGACAAAATATAAACTTTCTATGAAATAAACGCTCTGAATGTCGGGCACAATTCGATGACCGACAATGTCCAAAATTTATAAGTTTCACTGTAATATTAATGTATTATTATCTATATCGCCTTTACACTGGTTTCCCGGGTCATCGAACCCTACACAGAGAATGGTTTATTTATACCGTATATTCCGTTAGAATTGTCAGACATTTCTCTGACTTACCATCTACCGGGTATTATAATATTCTGACGTCGAATGCGTCGTCGCCGACCGAATAAAAACCGTATCGTCTGCTTCGTGCCACTACGACGTTAATGGACAGCGCTCATGTTTTATTTTTTTTTTTTTTATTCACTCATTTATTATTTTTACATTGCAGGACGATGAGAAATACTGCCCAAGCATGCACAAAGACGTATACTACAAGGGTAAGTGTATTAATTGCCGGTTATCCGTTTGTCACGATTTATTTATTCGTTTAACGATCCGGCGGACGAATATAGTGCGCTAGTCCTTTTTATTATAATATTATACCTACGTTTATTCGTATTACTACTATCATACCTCAGTCAACTGCAATTATAATAATATGTATAAGTGTATTACCCACAAAGCGCATTGCCGACGCCGCCCGCATGCACTTCCGACCATCCGGCCAACGAAATTCACACACACACACACATTATATATATATATATAAGGTCACGTGTACATAATTTATCAAACCCTCCTCTATTTTTGTTTGCCATAAATTTTGGTCTCGCACATCCCCTCGATATATACGGCGTTTTGTTTTTGTTTCAGCCAACGACTGGAAACCGAACTAATAACGTACCTGCGTAAACAGCACGCCGCCGCCGCCACCGAGGTCGTCCTTCAAAACAACAACACCCATCATCGGCCGACCCGGGCGACATTCCAGTATACATATTTATGATATAATATTATTGTGTAAAATAAATTATTTAATTAAGTATAAAAACAATTTGAAAAAAAAAAATGGCTCGCCGAGTGTCGGCGAAAAAACTATAAAAAATAACCGACTCTAAGACTCCCCGAGGACTCTCTTTTTCTCTCTCACGCACACACTTTTTCTTACGCCATCTCTAAAATTCTATTTCTTTTTCCTCCAACACTCCGAACAGATTAATTTTGGCCCTAACGCGAGCCCTATTCCGGTAGTCACACCACCGCACGATAATAATGTTATCCGTTCCGTCTTCAGTTCGTTTTCGTTTCGACGACAGTCGTAATAACTAAAAATAATAATCGTATAAAATTTATGATATCGTATATTTTGTAAAGGAAAAAAATTCTTACTGCTGTGTGCTCGAAAATCGGTCCACAGACATCTAGTCTGTATTTTACCGGATCGTGCGAGATTGTGGAGTACCTTAGGGTCGGATTATTTTTTTTTGCGTTTTTTCTATTTTTTTTTTTTTTTTGTTTTCAGGGATAATAGTTGTATTAATAATATATATGCCTTCGGCTCGATATCGGGAGGTTCTTGGAAACAGAATCTTTCGCGTTCCAATAACTATAATGTTATGGGACTAAAACAAACGCACGCGAAAACCCTCGAACGAAACAATATACGTAATGTAGCCAATAAAATACATAGTACCCACCTGTCTATACCTACTCTATTCAGACACGCCGACGACTTACATAAAAATCGCTCTCAGTTTTTCCGACTTTTATAGATTTTGCATTAGGACACGTCGTGTTTATGGCACATGAAATGTTTTCCCGTATAATGTCGTTACGAAATATGTATTCGTCATTGCGTGGAATTTCTCGCTTAAATCGTATTTCTTACACTAATCTCGGGCATCGGAGCATAATACAAATCACACGTTGTATACGCAAAACGTTTACGTTTACTTTTCTAAATATTTTTTTTTATTACCTACTACTACTCGAACGGCGCAGCACAGTTTTTCGTAAATAATAAGTTGTTATTTCGTGTCGGACTAATCGTCTTAGTTGTTATCGTGTACATTTATTAATCAATAATTTAAAAATATATATATATATATCAGTAGACGGATTTATTTTTTCAAAAAAATATCGAACGCTTATTTTGAAAAATCCCGTTGGTCTTAAAATCCACGTCACTATTAACATATAAATATCATTTTAGTAAAATTAAATAATATAATATAATATTATTACAATATCGTATATTCGTATAACAATTTAGATATTAATTAATAACCTCTGAACACACTGTACAATAATAGTACATGTTAATTAAAACTATGTTCATAATATTACTATTGTTCTCGACGTAGGTACCTATTTAATAATAATAACATGAAAAAATATCTTGACGTACTTGAACTAACTTCTATAATGTTCTAACTCATTTAGTTACGGATTTGTACGATATTTTAGAGCCTGTTGATATCGAGCTGATTTTGCACTGCGTTTAAAAAAAAAAAAAAAAAAAAACATAATCATCTTATATACGCGAATACATTACACATATCTTCATGATTGTAATAATTTATATTCATGTAAACAGTTTCATAGCACTCTTAATTTTGACTGAAGTTCAATTGAAACATATTATTTTGCTAGCATCTTAATTTTATTGTAATATTGTAATAATATAAAAGTTCATACATATACATTATGCATATTATTATATGGATGTCTGTAGTGTGTCAAGGTTCCTACAATACGTTGTTATCATTATTAGTGTATAATAAACCTTTGACTAAGTGTTTTTGATTTGAAATCTATTTATTTATTAGGTAAAACATGTGTAATCACCTCTTACCTATATGAATCACTACGAATAAAATAATATTTATAGATTACTAACGAAATGCCAAAATATAAACTCCCATGACTTTATGACATGAATTCGATTTCATGTCGAAACGCAATCGTAAATTATATTATTATATTATATCAAACATAAAAAGAATAAAAAAAAAAAAAGAATATTTTATTTTAATTATATGTATAGGAAATAGGTACGTAAAAACGTGTATTTTCAATAATATTTTAGTAAAGCATATTATAGTAAAAATGAATTTACACTTTAAATATCCAATAATTTTATAGAGGATATTTGAACACAGATTTGTAAATACAAATATATACATTACAATGAAATTAGATCTAATTTACATTTACATCATATTATTTGATGATGAGAATTGGTGTAATAAGCTAAATCCAATCAAAAAAAAAAAAAAAAAAAAATGTAATTTATAATCATAAATTAATGCCTAGTGTAAAATTATTATTCGTTACAAATCCAAAAACCATATAGTAGCTAAAACTCAAAATGTTAATGGCTATATCAAGGAGGTCATACAATAAATTTAAATAACACAACACAATTTTGAACTAATAGTATGTGTGCTCAATTGTTTTAAACAAGAAATGTTCGAAACGTGTTTTTTGAAATGTTATTCTGTATGGTGAAATACGTTTGAAAACACAAGGAGAAAAAACATAAAAAAAATATACATTGAACAAATAGAAAAAATACGCGTTCAGTAAATAAGTCTTGGGTGCATGACAGATAAAATATTCACGCGGAGAGCGAAAAATCCGGTGTGAATGAATGGGAAACATTTGACATAAAAATGTAAAGGTGTCGAGCGGAGAAAAAAAACGAAGGAATTCTAGTTTATCTGTGATAACAAATCATAACGAGAAGGCTGGTATAAAACAAGATTTCAACTACTTGGGATTTCTTTAAGTTCTACCTGAGAATTACGCAAACATAAATCGTTGCGGAAACAGATTTTTTTCCCCTGTCATTTCTCAAGCGCAGAATAGGATCATTCAATTTATATGTATAGCTTTAAACAACTTACTTGCGTTTGTTTTTTTTTTTTATTTTTTATTTCTTGTTGGTCTGACAAAAACCTATAGCTGGTACCTGTGTTGAAAATAAAACGTACGGTATACATTTAAAACACCGCAAAAATACAATGATTGATATCAACTCGATGCGTCTTGTCAGACGAGCAACGTATAATAACAGGTAAGAATAATTAAGTTTATCTAAAATTGTGCTAAGATTTGGATAAAACGAGTTAACAGATTGTTTTTATCTATTAATTGACCCAAACGTATAAATAAACAATAGCTATTGCTTTATCGAATTCGCTCCATTTAAAGCGTAAGTAGGTGTACCTAGCTGTTATTTATTTCCACTTAACCCTACAAATTAAATTTAAGAACGGATATAAATAATAAATGTTTAAAACGTAACAAATTAATGGTCTTACTTATTTTTAAAATTAAATGGATTCAGCGCTACAATTTTTCGATTCATTCGATATCATCAAATCGTTACCGTGCCATATAATTAATGGGTGAATTGAAAAAAAAATCTATCTGAGTCGATAAAAGTTAGTCGGAAACGGAAAACTAGTCGACATAATCATAATATGTTGTATTATTGTTCGATTCCAAAAAAAAATATAACATTTTCAGAGAACTAGTCAATATAAAAAATAATAACTGCTAAACATACGTTAAAGGTATATATTTTTTTTTATTATTATTATAAAAACAAGGTATTAACTACATTGGTCATTGGCCGAAGACGTTAAAGGTACAATCAACGAAATTTATGAGGAAATACAGTTTTGTGTCACTTCAAAAACTTTGTTTGTTTTAATCATTAATATTAAATACATTATTTACAATTTTAAATTATTATGACCTTGAAGGTACTATTTTTTATTTTTATGTAAAGTTCATAAATACACAGATAATTATTTTTAATTACTTGTTTAAAAAGTAAAAGGGTGTTGTCACTTCATATGTATATATTTAGTCACGATAAGTAAAAAATATATTTTATTATTCCCTCCGTTCAAAAAAAAAATATATATATATATATAATATATTAAACAAGTGATGACACTGCAGGACGCATAGCTGCATCAATATTGCCTATCTAATGCGCCGTCCATTACACACTAACAAAATAGTATTATATTTTCGTTTCATTATCTTAATAATAATAATGCATTATAAATCATAATAATTAATAAAATTTAAATAAAGTGAGTTCGGTAATATGATTATAATTATTCTAACAATAAGAATGTTAATAAAAGATAAAATAACAAATACAATACTAATAATTGTTTTTAATTTTTGAAATTATAAATATGTAATATTTAAATCAAATTTTAACTCGTTAATAAATCAAACATATTATAATTCAAATATAAAATTTCGTTAATAATACAAAATATATTAAAATGTCAAGTTAAGTAATTCCTTCGTTTCTTCCTTAACAAGATTAATAATAAATGTTGAAAAGAATTTAATTCATTGTTGTGGGGACGTGATATCAGTTTAGGATTAAATAGTGTCAAAACTAGAAACAAACTATACTGACCATTTTATATCATAAAATAGTTTTTGAAATAAAATTTGAACTAACGAGTCTTATTATTTTAAGTTTTAATGGCAAATCTGTGGGTTGAAGTTTCCGGAGTTTAACCCACTAACTGTATTGCTATGTAATACTTTTTAATTTGTTAAAAATATTATATTATTTTCAATATAGTTTTGTATTGTTATTAATTAAATAACAATACAATTATTACAATATACAAACAACAATAATTATAATAATAATTATTATTATTATTATAATATAAAATAATATAATTAATTAAATTAAGGAAAAATGGGAATTTTTACGCATAACCAGTTTTCAACCAAATCGATGTTTATATGGTTGTAATTCAAAAACTAATCACTGTAAATACTTGAAATTTTCACCAAAATTTTATGTTGGTGTTTTATATATACAGTTAAATTTCCATACATTTTTGGCTTTTTATGAGTTATTTATAGACCATATAAATTTGAGAATTTTTTTTTGAAGTGTCTATAAAAAAATGTTAGATGACCAAAAAAACCTTGAAAATTTAATACAAGGTTCCTTATGAGTTTTTCTTATTGTAGCTAAAAAAAATGAAAAATCGTTAGTCACAATTTTTTTTTTTTATAAGCGTTCATAATTTAAATTTCTACAAAATATCTCAAAAACGTGAAAATTTGCAAGTAATTTTGAAGTTGAACAATCATTCAATTTGTTGTGTTTATAACAAAGGATTAAAAATACAATACTAAGTTTTCCATACGTTTTCCTTCAAGTATTTATAGAGAAAACTCGTAGCATCATTATGGGAAAAATTTTATGTGCATTTAAATTTTTAATTTTTACGAAATATCGTAACGATAATGATTTATCCTCAAACGATATTAAATATTTGTTATTAATCAAAAAGTATAAGTCGTCGATATTTGAAAATATCACCAGTTATTTAGATTAGCTATTTATAGACAACTGAAATTTTCAATTTTTCTGAAGTGTCGATAAAAATTTTTTGGCCCAATCAAACTACTTGAAAATTTAACGCATTGTTTTACATAAGTTATTCTTATAGTGATTAAAAAATTATAAGAATACATAGGCACAATTTTTTTTTATTGGCATTTTAAATTCAAATATTGATAAAAATTCGTCAAAACCATGAATATTTGCAAATTATTTTGTATGTATAATTCATAAACATTTTTGTATAAGTAGCTAAGGGTCGAAAATTCAATACGAGGTTTTCCATAAGTTAAGCTTATAATTATAAAATAACTTAAATTCTGGTATATTCAGGCCATTAAAACATAAACCAAATTTTCACCAACCATTCGAAATTATATTCTAGGCTGATAAATCATCTCCGTTCAGTATCGTTTTTCGTATACAATGATAACTATCATTGGATTCAAATTTAACACTTCTATAATATATAATAATGATCCATACGACATCTAATGTACAGCAGAGCGGTACCCACTTTTTTTATTTTTATCTATACATACATAAAACAAACCCAGATTTCACTCTTCAGTTAAAATATGAAAAATGATTTAATTTATTGATGACAAAATAAATAGCTACTAGGATACAAAAAAAGTTTTTTTTCGTAAAAAACAAACATTGAAAACACACTATATTAAATAATAAAAAAATTTAGTTTAGCATTTAGAAAATGGTATATTTTTGATTGATATTTGATCCAAAAGCAAACACAAAATTTAAATATCTACCACATATTTTTAGTTTTTAAAATGAAAATAAATATGTTTTAAAATAATTTTTGTCGATTTCGAAGGTGAGAATTCCATTAGTTTTATTTATAGCATTTCGTAAATATATTGTAAATTAATTCATTAACAATAATCCCATATCGGTGCAAAGCTGTTTTTTCCACACGAATCAATGAGACCTTTTTTGATATTTTTTAGATTAGTTTTTAAATTAATTTTGTTTTGTAGTAAGTTATCAGCCAATACTGCGTATATGTTTAGAACGGTTTCATTATTGACGAAATCATTATTCGTTTCTAATATTATGATATTTCAAATTATATTTTATAGGTATGCGTATTTTTTATAATTTTAATTAATTCTTAATTACTTTCCTCCACTTTTTAATCTCGAGTTAACATTATACTAAACTTAAACAATTTACTACTAAACCAAAAATTGTTGAACATATTTCATTTTCATTGATATTTTATTTTTAGTTAATGATAGATTGTCGATTATAGCATAAAAATCAATTAAAATAATATACTTTACTTTCAATCATTCTATATTTCTTTAACTACAAATTATTATTGAATATAATTTATAAAAACATAGTACACTTAAGTAATACTAATGGTCAAAGTTTCAAATTCCACTTTAACGTTAACAATTTCATAATAAAGAGTTTTAATTGTAAACATCGTATGGATAAAACATCATTAATATTATGTATAAAAAAATAATTCCGTCCATAAAACTAGCCATATCAATAGTTTATTTATCAAAAGAACTCCATATAATTTTATATCAATATTGATAGTCGAGCAAAATGGTTTCGATTTATCTGCGATGCAGTTGTCTGCGCGCCCATGATGGTGAACTGTTTACGAATCGTCCGCCTCGAACCGACAATAACGAATAATCATTTTTAGTATGGATTGCATTGTTTACATTATATAAAATAAAAAATGAAAATTTCAGGAACGTTCGATATAGTGAATATTATATAGGTTGTGATTGGTATACCAATAATGTCACGCTGGGCTTTTTTTAAATGAATTAATGTAACAACCAACTATGACACGTCATTTGGACGTTAAATTCAAACTGGTCGCCAGAATTTTACTTACTCTGATGTAATGTAACACTAGCGCATTTATTGAAAAATAATAGAGGGCCATGTTCATTATTGAGAATTTTAATTTGAAAATTTGTAACCATTACAGAAAGGTTCCGGAAAAAATATGCACTTGTTCATATAATATTATTTATACATAAATATATTATTAATCATTATATTTTTACATCTGAATTTTTGGACTAACGTACAACATAATATTACGTATGTCAATTAAACGAAGTTTTCAAAAGCAACGTGAGTTTGTTTAACGTAAAAAACGTTACAAACAATGTTTGATCGTTTCGACTTGACATTTGTTGAGTGTAAAATAATAATAATAATTGAAAAAACGCCAACACTATAATTTTAGTGCTTCTGATAAAGTCTTGTATTATTCAATAGCCACTATAGTGCAGGGAATAATATTGCGCATACTAAGCTAATTTATCAATCACTATATAGGTAACCGAAACCGACAGAATTTTATTTTTAATAATAATAAAAATAACTTTAAACTCACCAAACCTTTTGCAGCAGCTTTAGCAATATTGTTAGTCAACCTGAACCAATAATGTTGAGAAGGTACTGTCTGAAAACACGTAGCACGTTAGCGTTAAACTAATATAAAGTATATCATATTATATAGGTAATTGGTACAGATTGATTCACTGATAATTTGCTCCCCTCCAATGTTATCCCTTAATAATGTATTTATTCAACGTCTCATTTTTGATATGCAAACAAAATTATATTAACTAGATTTTAAGTTTTAAGCTACATACCTTTTGGTATTTTTTAGGATCTATTATAATATGTACTAGATTTAAAAGATATGCAAGTGGGTGGAATGGTTTTTAAATTCTTGTATATATAACTAATTAATTAGCATTTTATAGTTTGTGAGAACTTTAAACGTGTAAAATACTGGACTACATTTAACAATAAATTTATTTTATATTTTACATAAAACTACCTATTATATTATCCTTAGTACCTGTACGCAAAAATACATCTTAACAATTCGGGAACTACTTGATTGAATATTGATAATTATATCAATATTTTCAAAAAAAATATTCGCTTAACAACATTACAAATACAAATGAGAATGGTTTTCAGTTTTAATTACCACAAAACACTAGTTAGGTTATAAAAAAAATCTATGTACTTTAAAATATAGTATTTAACCAGACGTATACCCAACGAATAATTAGTAATATAATAACTTTAAAGTATTGTAGTAAACACTTACCTATAATTTTCGGTGAAATACGATTGAGAACACTTAAAAGAAACAAAGAACTTACCGCCGACCCCCAAAAAACCCTAAAAACAATACGATTGAGGACGAATTAGGTGCAACGTTGCCATATCATTTATTTGGTTTTTGAAAAATTCAGTATAAGTATATAAAATAAAATATTATATTCTTGAAAAAAGTCATAAATTTATAATTATAATCGTATATAAATAAGCTCCTAATTAATAATAAAAAATAAAAAATATTATGTAGGAACTTATAAAAATATATAATACCTGTATAGTGTATATTATATATGTATAAAAAAAAATGTGTAAAATATGGAGAACTTATAAAATTATATGAAATATTTAAGTATGTATAAAAATGAAATAAATATAATATTATGTAATGACAACTTAATTACGAATATGTATAAAAAAATATAAAATATGCAGAATGTTTCCGTCGTTTTTTTAGTGGACGTTTTTTTAATTTAATAAGTTATTTTATAATATACGAAAACGGACACGGTGACACGCTTATACATGAACACACGGTTTAACACGCACTAAAATAGATAAAATAATTGTACATCGATCGGACCGATATTGGCGATCATAAGATATAATAACAATAATACAGATAATAATAAAAATAATAATAATGACATCTCTGATATATAATATACGCGTCAACACAGAACTTATAAAATTATATGAAATATATATGTATAAAAATGAAATAAATATAATATTTTATAATGACAACTTAATTACCTATATATCAGTTATAGCAGGATAGCGTAAGCCAACATACTCTAAATATTTTAATAAATTATTAGAATTTTTATTTCCCACATACCACATATATTAACCATGAATATTAAGTATTTTATCCTTTTTTTTTATTGGCATTTCTTTTTTTTTTACCCTGTTCTATCGTAGCTTTTTTCAATAGTGTTTCTGCTTGAGTTTCAATTAGAATTTTGATAACTACATATATTGCTGGATTAGAGGTGTAAAATTGACTATTGTATGTTCTGTGAAAGCTTTCTGCAGAGTTAGTAGTCCTAAAAAGTTTTGAATTGTAGTAAATAATAATTTTCATGTAATTTTAATGTT